>PVJN01022719.1:0-33073 GCA_004026805.1 Lasiurus borealis | reverse complement strand
CTATTAGAGGCTGTTTGAAAGTGTGATGGTGTCACAGTGACTGGGGAGTGTTGCAAGTACTTAATGCAGGGGTCAGGAATGCTAAATATCTTGCAGAATGCCCCATCTCAAATGTCAACAGGATCCCTGGTTGGGTTCCTGCCCTCAAACTAGTGCTTAAGTCTGGATTTGCACAGCAATCAGAGCTCTATCTTCATGGAACTTTATCAGAAAATGGCTGATGTCATCATCAGCATCATCCTAAGCAAATGTGTATAGAACCTGTGACCTGGAAGGCAGAGGGCTACCTAATGAAAAGTAGTGAAATGCTTTGAAAGTCAAGTGAACTCACTAACACAATTCTCAGTCTATTACAATTATATGGAAGTTTATTATCTAACTTAGGAATGCCATATGTCCCTTTCTTTTTCCTCTCTCATTCTAGATAAACAAAGGTTTTCTCCACAAAATCAGGAAAGACAGAATCCTAACATAAAAATTTCCATTTGCAGTTTGAATCAGTGCACGATCTTCTCATGTGATCTATTTTCAAGACTGTAGACTTCTCAAAATAATTAAAAGATCCTTGATTTACATAATTGCCCTCCCCTGCAGGCCTGGTCCCCCCAAACTGCCCTCCCCTTCAGGCTTGGGTCCCCTCCCAACTACCCTTCCATGCAAGCCTGGTTGCCCCCAACTTCCCTCCTCTGCCAGCCTGGTCACCCCTAACTGCCCTCCCCTGCAGGCTTGATTGCCCATAACTGACCTTCCTTGCAAGTTTTGTCCCTCCCAACTGCCCTCTCCTGCTGGCCATCCTGTGGAAGCCATCTTGTGTCCACATGGGGGCAGCCATCTTGTGTGTTGGAGTGATGGTCAATTTGCATATTACTATTTTATTAAATAGGATAGAGGCCAGGTTGGGGCTGGCTGGTTTGCCCTGAAGGGTGTCCCGGATCAGGGTGGGGGTTCCCTTGGGGCACCAGGTGGCCTGGGTAAGGGACCTGTGGTGGTTTGCTTGTGGGCCCATGCCTGGTATCTGGGATTTATTTACCTTCTATAATTGAAACTTTGTAGCCTTGAGCAGAGGCCAGGGCCAGCCAGGGCAGGTGAGAAGCTTGGCTTCCTCCATTGCCGAGGAAACCCAAGCCTCCTGCTCATTCTGTGACCACAGCCATCTTGGTTGGGTTAATTTGCCTACTCGCTCCTGAATGGCTGATGGCCGTGGCTTGTGGATGTTGCAGAGGTACAGTCTATTTGCATATTACTCTTTTATTAGATAGGATTTTTACTTCACCCGATATCTAGTGTCACATTTAATATTGCCTATGTTGTATCTCACATGGAAGTGCTGTTTCCCTTCCAACACATCATATCTATAAAGACCACTTCTTCCTCCTACTTCCCTAGTTATCGATTTCTCTGACTTCCTTGCACCCTTTTAATGAGAGAGATGGAGAAGAAGGAAAGAGGGAAAATGGACTTAAGTGCAGTTTTAGTCTACAGTGACTTGCACTGTCATTATCAACACTCCCTCCATCACCACCCCCTTTACCTCATAACAAAATCTGAAACATTTCTGAGGCTAGATAATTCTTGTGTCCCCAGAATCCACAATTAGTAAGTAGTTGATAAGACTGACAATGATGAACATGACCTCAATCAAATTTTCTTTGATGGTGAGAGCAATAACCTAAATAATACCCAACAGAAACCCAATTCAAATTCCATTAAACAAAAGCAAATTTACTAGCAATAATAAACTGGAAAGTTCATGTTTCCCTGGACTCTGAGCACCATTGGACCTAGGTCATTAGGGACCTGTTCCCTCTCTCTTCTTCAGCTCTACTTTCCTCTGTAACAGATTCATTCTCAGGCTGGCTTTCCCCAAGTTAGACAAAGATAACCTCTAGCTCTTCCTATAGCTCTGCACCACCACCAGAAAGAAAGAAGAAGAGCTGAGACCGGTTTGGCTCAGTGGATAGAGCATCAGCCTGTGGACTGAAGGGTCCTAGGTTTGATTCCGGTCGGGGGCATGTACCTTTCTTGCAGGCACATCTCCAGTGTGGGGCATACAGGAGGCAACTGATCAATGTCTCTCTCTCATCTATGTTTCTGACTTTCTATCCTTCTCCCTTCCTCTCTGTAAAAAATCAATAAAATATATTTTTTTTAAAAAAAAAAAGAAGAACCAGTTTGTCATGGTTCCAGCCAAATTTCAGGAGCTGACTCCCATTTGCTCTGATGGGCTCAACTTGGTCATGTGTCTACCCCTAAATCAATCATAGCAAATGAGATGCTCTTATTGGCCAGGTTTGGCTAGAAACCTAAAACTAGTGGTGGGGTCAGCCCCAGACAAACTATATGGTCTAAAGGGGAAGAAAAATGATACCCAAAAGAAGCCATGGTGTTGGTCCTGTTAGAAATAATGTGAGCTCTCAAATTCAGAGGTCCTGGTAGAACACAAAACATACTTGGGAGACGGGCAGCAAGGCAAATATCTTTACTTCTACATAAAAGGGTATGCACACATGATCTGAAAGCATGCACACAGAAAGCAGGTGGTCTGCTCAACTTTATAATCCCTGAGGCACATAACCTGTTCCTTGATCTTGACTGGAGCTCAGATGCACAGTCTTTTGTGATTGGCTAATTCAAAGGGAGAGATTGGTCTTTGCCATTTCAAGATGGCTGTCCCCAGGGGAGTTGCAAGCCATGCGGCCAACATGGGCTGTCTAAGCTGTTCTTTGACAGAAAAGATAATTTGTTTATTCTCACAGTCCCAGAGAAAAAGAAATGAATGCTGAGGTGGCCAAAGCAGCAGTTGTTCACTGTAATTCCTAACGATGATACCAATACTACAGGGTTGTGATAAGAATTAAATTATATAGATTCAAGAAGTTTATAAATCATAAAGCAACTGTAGCTAAAAGGGTTTATTATTATTATTATTAAACATATAATTCTGCTTATCCACACAAAATACATTGATAAACTGTATTGACACTATGACCAAAAGCAATAGTCACTGTGTGGCTAGCTGGTCAAGGGAGACTCCAGTGGCAGACAAAGGCATTCTGGGTTTTGTGGAGAGTCTTGTGTGGTGAGAAGGACCTTGGCTTTGAAGTCATGCAGATGTGGATTCTGTTCTTGGCTACATCTTTTATCAACCATGTGAACTTGCACATGGCACTCACACACTTTCTTCAACTGTAAAGTGAGGGTAATCACACTTAATGCTCAATTTTTGTGAGAGTGAAAATGTATGCAAAGTGCCCATGGTGCCTAGCTCAGCACAGAGGGTCAATAAATAGTCTAATGTTTACCCCTTCCCTCTCCCCTGCCTCCAGGACTCATGAAGACTTATTGCTATTGACATTTCAATAATTTAAGTCATCTTAATATTGAAATGTGGAAGTTGGAAGATACTAGTTTTTATAGAGACAGTATAAGTCAAGTTCTTTTTTTGTTTGTTTGTTTGTGTTTTTTTGCAATGCTATTTAGACTTTTTCTAAATATCCTACTTGATGGGGGAGGGAGATCTGGAAATAGAATTGGGGACTTTGCCCTAAATATCTGTCAACCTAGGCTAGTGGTGAACTTTGGCTATTGCCCTCTTAACACACCAATTCAAACAACTTTGATGTTATCAAACTACCTACCCAAGGTGCAAAAACCACAGCTCTAAGACAACCTATGAGTCACCAGCTTAGTGAAATGTGAGTAGGGATTCAGTCATTGATAAGGAAGAAATGACTAAATAAACAAGCCTTCCTAGGGATAGTTTCGGTTGGCATTTTCTGCCAAATGGTTGAGAAGAAGAGAAAGAGGCATCAAGACTATAAAAGGGATTTTTCTTCCTGAAGGAACAAATTCCAGAGGTCCTCCTGAAACATTCATGCACCCCTCTCTGCTAACCCCTTCCTACTGCCCTCAAATTCCTTTTGCTCCAAGGATTCTCCTCTTGGAGAAACATTTACTCGCTTTACTTATTCCTACAGCTCTCTCTCTCTTTTTTTCTTCCCCAAACCACAGTTATAAAAGCCAGGACTCAGAAAAAGATTCTCTCATTTCTCTGCCTCCCCATAGTTACAGAACTTCAAGGACCCACCTTAGGAGTCCACATGATTCTCTCAGGCACCTCCTGGGAGGAGTCTGGAACATCCGATCTAATAAAAGAGTAATATGCAAATTGACCATCACTCCAAGATACAAGATGGCTTCCCCTATGTGGACACAAGATGGCCACCACAAGATGGCCTGCAGGGGAGGGCAGTTGTGGGCAGTTGGGGGTAACCAGGGCAACAGATGAGGGTAACCAGGGCAACAGATGAGGGTAGTTGGGGGGAACCAGGCTAGCAGGGGAAGGCAGTTGTGGGTGATCAGGAAAGCAGGGAGGGCAGTTAGGGGTGACAGGGTTGGCAGAGGATGGAAGTTGGAGATCAGATCAGAAGGGGAGGGCAGTTGGTGGGTGCCAGGACTGTAGGGGGGAGGGCAGTTGGGAGATTAGGCCAATAGGGAGAGCAGTTAGGGATGACCTGGCCAGCAGAGGAGGGCAGTTGGAGGGGACTAGGCCTGCAGGGGAAGACAGTTAGGGGAAACCAGACTGTCAGGGGAGGGCAGTTAGGGGTGACCAGGCTAGCAGGAGAAGGCAGTTAGGGGCAATCAGGCCAGCCAAGGAGCAGTTAGGCAATGAACAGGCTGGCAGGGGAGTGATTAGGCAAAGATCAGGCTAGCAGGCAGAAGTGGTTAGGGACAATTAGGCAGAAGCAGGTGAGCAGTTGAGAGCCAGCAGTCCTGGATTGTGAGA
This sequence comes from Lasiurus borealis, assembly GCA_004026805.1. Lineage (NCBI taxonomy): Eukaryota > Metazoa > Chordata > Mammalia > Chiroptera > Vespertilionidae > Lasiurus > Lasiurus borealis. The sequence continues at coordinate 28,287 of PVJN01022719.1, read as the reverse complement.
AAGATGTCCAACTGCCCGTGTAGAGCCAATCCTACCTGGATCAAGCCTACACAGGCAGTTGGACATCCCTCAAAGGGTCCCAGATTGGAGAGGGGCAAGCTTGGCTGAGTGACACCCCCAGTGCATGAATGTCATGCACTTGGCCTCTAGTTTTATTTATAAGAGAAGTCACAAAAGCAATATCATGTTGTATTCAGTATAAATGGTTTTCATGCTGATTGGATCACCACCTGCCTGGAGTTTCCATACCAGCACAAATTAACTATCTTCTTTTCCTCTTTGCCTCATGCTGGCTTCCACCTCACTTTGGGCCTCCATAGCATCAGATGCTAACATGTGCAATTTCCTAAGCATGCAGAGGAAGTGGCATCAAACTGCATGTTTCCTTAGTTACATTGTCCTGATAGCTTCCCAGTATCAAAATCAATTCAGCCAACATTTATTATTAAGAAACTAGAGAGAAGGCTGGTGCCAAACTCTGCTGAGACACTGGTTTTCCATTCAGAAGCTTAGAGTAGGTCAGCCAGTTGCAAGGCACTACATTTTCATGCAGCCACACTCCGGTGTCCCCCTATTTGAGGAAATCTGAAGGCATGGATTTGAGCTCCTTCCCTCAGTCTTGATGAGGGGCCTCCTCAGCTAAGCTTAGGCCCAAGTGGGCCAAGAAGACAGGTAGCTATCTCTGCTATTGAATTCCTGATCTCTTCCTTTTGCTGGCTGCCATCCTTCACATACAGACCACATGCCTCAAAGGTAACAAGCTGATCCCTTCCAGAACTCTCTAGTTTGTACTATCTGTATCCCACATTCTGCCTGACTGTCTCCCCTACATGTTCTAAGCTAACTAGACAGGGAGAACCTGGAAAGCAGGGGCCTTGTCTGGGTTCTTTTTCTTTCCAGATCTTAGTATCCTGCTTAGAGCAGGGTTTAGTGACCACTTGTTTATTGTTTCTGAAACACTGACTTGACCAATTCCAAGAGAATCTTTAACTTTCAAGGAAATGCATGTCCAAAGTGGTTAGAATTGTGCAGGCAGAGACACAGATACTGTGTGCCAGGCAGAGTCACTCCTCCTTCTGCAGCTGGGGTCCTCTCACCTGGCATTGCACCCTTCCCAATAAGCAACCTGATTGGGGCAGAAGGGATAAGAAGGACCTTCTAGGCTCAAGGAAGAGAGAGGGAGGAAGCAAAAGAAAGAGGGACTTAGGAAAAAGATCCAAAAAGAAGAAGAGAAGAGAGGCAGGACAGTTGGCAGAGGAAGACTAGAGCAGATGAGACAGAGATGCATACAGGGGGAAAGGGAGGGAGACCAGGGAGAGCGAAAAGGGCAGGAGGGAAGACGTCAGAATGCTTAGATGGATGGGCGGGGTTGCCATGCCATAATTTGTCCTAATTAAGTGCCTACTGCATGCCAGGTTCTATTCTAGGCCTTTGGGGGAGAAAGTGATCAAGAAGATAAGCTCCCTCCTTAAGAAATTTATATTCTCATGAATGACTAAAGACAAATAAATTAATATATATTGAAAGTTGTTACAAAAAAAAATAAAGCAGATGATGGTCTACTGTCAAGTAGGAACTACTTTCACTCAAAAGATTCTGACTCCTAGTGGAGTGCTATTATGTTTCAGACTATGTTTTTATTCAGGTTATTGAAATAAAGGGAACATTCATTAAAGAAGCATGTCTCATTGAAAAGAAAGGCCCTGCAGCTGAAATAGGCAGGTAAACAAGGGAATCATCCTTGAGTCTTACAGGAGCCTTGAAGAAGGATAGAGATGGGCTTATTTTGAAATATTTGAGGGTGGGTGGTCTTTTGAGATTTATCCTTGGAACACAAAAGAATGGGGGATTTGGAGAAAACAGGGAGTAGGGGATTTCTTAAGTATAGCTGTTTTCCAAAAGCACAAGACTTAGGTAAAGTTCAATCTTGTCACTAATATTGTGCCACCTCAATTCTAAAATCTAATTGTTTTGTTTACCTGTGCTTACTATCTGCATCTCAACTTTTGGAGTTCCTTCAAGCAACAAACAGGATCTTTCATGACCTGACTCCTGCCTGCTCCCAAATGGCTGAAGTGGGAAAGCACAGGGGAATACACATGTGAGAAGGTCTTCTGGGACAGGCCCACCCATCACCTCTGCACACCTTCCATATAGCCACACTTACCTGCAAGGGAGACTGGGAATGGTAATCCAACTGTGTGCCCAGGAAAAAGGAGAAAGTGAACGTTGGTGGTCACAGTTAGCTGGTGTTGTCTCATGTGCATCTTATGCTGTTCCCCCTCTCTCTGGGAATGTCCCTCTGCCTCCCTCCTGGCCTTCCCCTGATTATATGGCTTCTGTATGCCGTTCCAAAGTCATTTAAGCATGACTTCCTTTAGGAGTTCTTTCTTGACCAGAGTGTGGGTCAGATACTCACTAAATGCCTCTGTAGTACCCGAAAATATGTTATAATACCATTCACACTATTCTCCAATTGTTTATTTTCTCATCAGGCCCCACACTAGACCTTGAGGTCTCTGACATTAGCAACTGGGTCTTTTGTCTCTCCATCCTTAATGCCTAGCACCACTGGTTATTATGTAGGTAGTTGACAGTGTCTGCTGAATAAATGGATGAACTCTGGCTCACTTCTAAATTGCCAGATCCCCAGATGTCTCACAGAGTGATCATTTCAACAACAACAACAAAACAGAGAGTCCCCCAGGAACCTTACAATGAGATTTGAGTTGAGTCCTGGTACCCCCAAGAAGATACTGAGCATTGTTGATATTATGATGCAAGGAGAGCTAAGATGCCTTATTTTGAGTTCTGCCCACTAACCTTCTTTGAGAGCCTTGGTAAATAGAACTGTGTCCTCAGCTTCCTAGCAGGTGAGGCCAGAGGGAAAAGGCGCCCTTTGTGTGAATTGGGCTAAGACTGCAACCAATGTGGAAGAAAGGCAATGGCTGGAATGGACCCTGTTTGCTTAGTTAAGTCACACAAACAGTTACATAGTAACACACTAGGTACAGCTTCTCTGATCCCTGCAATGCTTCAGGCCAGCCTTGAGTCAGCACCAAAGACAGTAAAATCTTATTAACAGGGGAGAGAAAGGCTGAGTCATATTCATAATGACTGGCTCCATGGCAGGATTAATCACCAAGCCCGAGAATGATAAAATGGTGCCTCTTTTTATACTGAGCTATTGTCTGGAGTCCCACTTTTACAACTTTTGACAAAGGAATTATATGCCTCAAACATCTAAAAACAAATATAATGGGGAGATTACCTCAGGCGCATGAGTAACCAGACAGTCATGTGACTGGGACCTACATCCTGAGGGGGACAGAGAAGCTTACCCAGAGCTCCTCCAGGCTCCCTGCTTCAGCCACCTTGCTGGGATATCTATAGCTCTTGGGCCTTCCAGGCATCCTCAACCCCTCAACATTCCTGCTTGTGATTCATTAGAGCCAAGTGGGTAAGAAAAAGGAACAGAACACAAAGTTCTGAACCTTACATTGACTGGACTTCCATAAGTGGTGAAATTAATGAAATAAAGATGAATCATGCCTTTTGAATCCTGTGCCTTTAGGTATGTCTTGGTGATTCTTTTCCTTGTTGGGCTGGTTCTTACCTGAGCCCTTAGGGTGCCATGGAAGGTGTCTGAAGGCATAAGGATAGGCCTCTCAGAAAGGACATAAAGGATGTCAGGGATACAGTGGCCTCAGGACAGTAATTGCCAATGCCATCTGTGCACTTTAGCTCTCCTCACAAGAGGGGGAAATCACTGAGTCCTCTCTCCCACGGTGTACGCATCCATTCTGCAGGAGCATCAAGCTGCTCAGGTGATGATAATGATGATTACATTAGCTAACATTTATTAAATCATAAATGTAGCAGGGCTAAGTTAGGGAATCTGCATGCAGTATCTTGTCTCATTCTCTCAATCCTATGAATTATATACTAAATACATCCATCATTTTATGGGGGAAACACACTGGTGGGGAAGGTGCTGAAAAACTCAGCTCCAAAATGAATCAGACTAAGAAAACCCACCTAGAGTTCCTGCAAAGATGTGCTAGTGAGTTTCATCATCAACACTGATTGTGCCCTGAGGAGCCAGTGCATGCTTTTCACATTTATTTCAAACTTAGTACTTATCATACATACCCCACTTTAATCAAAGTTGCCATCATCTCTCATCTCAACTAAAAGAATATCTGATATTAGTTAAACGCTTCTTAGGTGCCAGGCAGTGTTCTAAGCACTTTCCATGTGTTCAGTGATTTAGTCCAACGAGGTAGGAATCATGATCAAGACCGCTGCCTTGCACATCTCCAAGGGTACCATTCACGCTGTGTTAACTGGGCTCCCAGGGGTGATTTCACCTAGATCTGCACAAGGTGGTAGCCCTTACTATCATCATTTCCATTTTACAGATAAGGAAGAGTTAACTGGCCTGTGCTCATTTTGCTCATCAATGACAGAATTATGCTTTAAGCCTGGACTGTCTGGCAATAGAGATTTAACCTCACCATCTCTTTATTAGCATCCTAATTGCCATCTATGCTTCTACTCTTGCCCCTTTACATTCTCCAGTAGCCAGAGTGATTCTTTTTAAAGAAACATAAATGCTATCATGAATAAAAACCCTCCAATAGCCTCCCATCACCCCTAAAATACAATCTGAACAAACGCCTTAGCAGACTCTACAAGGTCCTATGTGATCTGGCACCTGCACCTATCTCTAGATGTAGTTCAACAGCCCTCTCACCATTCACTCTGCTGCAGCCACACTGGCCTTTTGTTTTCCTAAGGTCATAACAAGTTATTCTATTATAGGACCTCTGCACATGCTATTTCTTTTGCCTCTGCCACATACTTTGCCCAGATCCTTCTGTGGGTTTATTCCTTACCCTCTTCAGGACTCTGCTCAAATACTATCTGCTCCAGAGAGACTTCCCTGATATTTTCACATAAAATAGCTCAGACCCTCACAATGTTCTCTAAAGCATTACCCTCCTTTGTCTTTCTTCACAGCATTTAACAGAAGTGGAAATTATACCATAGATTAATTCCTCTGATTCATTATTCCTCAATTTAAATAGGAATTTTGTCATCCTTAACACTGACCTTGAGAAGAGTCTAGCACATAGTTGGAACTCAATAAATATTGGTGGATTTAGAACCAACATTATGTGTCCCAAAGTTGCTGCTGTTTCTATTGCAGGAGAGGTTGACTTACTGACACGCAGAAGCTAATGTTTCTTTCTTCACTTCATTCAAAGCACAGGACCCTGAAACAAAGGAGTATAGATAAAGAGTTGAGACTGGTTATTGGCCAAAAAATATTCACAAAATGGAAGAAAAAAAAGTGTAGCCATATGTGTCTGTCTTATTCAATTCTCTTGTTTCCCTAGTAAGTCGCCTGGGCAGCAAGCAAGCTGTTTCTATTGCAGGAGTGGTTGACAGGTGTACAGGCCCTGGTGGAGGCCTCCCAGGCTCTGCTCATGAGCCCCACAGGTGAGAGACTGCACAAAATCTCTCTTATCTATTCCCATCACGGGAAGCATTGTGCAAACCTTCATGCAAAATTTTCCCAATTCTTCCATGTCCTCACAGTTGGGTAAACAATCTCTGCTGTTGTTGTGACTGTTCCTACCTACTCCACAACCTGCTAGGATTTATGATGCAGAAGGGCATTGTGAGTGAGTGAATAAATAAATAAATAAATAAATAAATAAATAAATAAATAAATAAATAAATATTGGTCGAGTAAAAGAATGAGCCGTCTCTGGAGAACAGGGCCACCTCAGCACCTGTCCAGGGCACACAGTCAGTTCTCAGTAGAAACCAACAAAACAGAAGAAGATGAGAAAATGAGAAGGAAGAAGGAGGGAGAATAAGTGTCCTTCAGATTCCAATTTAACTATACGTATATAGTTTTCTTGTGTCTCAGCTCAGTAATACATGGCACCTCATTTAGTTCTCACATCCTGTGTCAGAAGTATATTAGCATTGATGAGAAAACATGAGAATAGTGGGCAGAAACACATTTACATCATTTTCTTGGTGCACTCTTTATCTAAAACAGGAAAGCGCCTATTATTAAAGAAACAGGCTCCAAATTGCTTATCTTTATGGAGCCCAAACCACAGGATTTTGTGTTTACTTTTTTTCTGATTCAGCTTCATGAATCCTCTAGGCCAGTGGTTCTCAACCTTTCTAATGCCGTGACCCTTTAATACAGTTCCTCATGTTGTGGTGACCCCCAACCATAACATTATTTTTGTTGTTACTTCATAACTGTAATTTTGCAACTGTTATGAATCGTATCTGTGTTTTCCAATGGTCTTAGGCGACCCCTGTGAAAGTGTTGTTCGACCCACAGGTTGAGAACCACTGCTCTAGGCCATTTAATTTGCTGTTTACTTGTTATCTGATGGCTTCAATATGAAATGTTTATTTCTAGCATCCTCTGTTCCTTCAACTAAACTTTTAGAATCTCCCCTCCCTATGGTTTACATTAATTGACTTAGCTCACTGGACACCTGTGTATTTCCTCTATCAATTGTTCCATCAGTTTTTATGGAGGAGGAGCCTGGGTTTTCCAAATTAATTAAGTATTTGCCTAACAGGCATGTGTTAGTTAAATGAGAGAACATTTTTTTTTTCACAGCATGTTAGAGCTTAGGACACACGGTTTAATCCTCAACCCAGGGCAGAGTGTTATTACTACCATTTTGGTTAGTGGGGGAGCCAAGGCTTAAAGAAGATGATAACTTGTCCTGGGCTGTATAGCAAGAAAAAGAAGACTGGGAATTTAAATTCTGATCTTCTGACTTCATATTACAAACAAGCAAAAGTAATGAAAGCAACCTAAGCAAATTCAGCTCTCCCTGGGTAGAGAACACTAATGCCTATACCAGGCCTGAGCACACACTTGACAGTCTATAAAACATCCTCTGGTTCTTGTCCATGCAACAGTATAGGGGCACTAATGACTAACATGAGCACTACTGCATCACAATCACTGGGCCCACTGGATCATAATAATCACTGAAGCCTGTCAAACAGACATGCTCCGATAGCCCTGGAGAGCAATGCAGAGTTCAAAATGACCCTGAAAGTGGCTTTCATAATGACACTCGTAAGTCAGCAAGTCAAATGGGATCTGATACTCACTACACTCCTGTTTCACAAGACATTTGGGAAATTTTTCCATCAAAATATTTAACACAAGCATTAAGTTCCCAAGGAATTCAACTTAAATACTTGAATATTTTATTTCTCTGAAATGTCATGGCCCCTGATTATGCCAGCTAAATGGGTATTAACATATACATCTTATATCTCAAACCTAAGTTCCAGACAATGCTTGTTTAAAATATCAGTTCAAAGTTGCCACTTGAAACAACAAAAATATTTATAAACTTCCCATAATTCAGAAAGTGTTCTGTTCTATAAAAATGAGGGAGGAAATGTCTTACCCAGTGAGCCTCCAAAATTCTCAAATTGTTGGCACTAAGTAAAATATTGCTATGACCTTTAGCGTCATGGGCTCAAAGCACCATTCTACTCTTTTTTGGTCTCCATGCACCATATTTTCAATGAGTGCCAAAGAATTAAATGTATTTTCTGGAGTAAAATAAAGCCTATTTCCAAGATTTAGGGCTCCTCATGCAGCAGAATACTAAGAAGGTAAGAAAATCCCTTGGCAGGTAGAATGGGGAAACAGACAGATAACTAGCTGCAGAAGGTCACCTCCCTAGAGATAACATCTAGGCTTTAGCCATATTTCAGCTGCAAGCTCAGAAAAGCAGCAAAACCAGGTGGGCGACGCCATGGCGTGTTGTAATGACTAATGACCCCCTGCCTTGGTGCTGCCTTGGAAACCACACCCTGAAAGCTCACACCTGGAAAAGCTGATGACTATTCTATTGAGATCTACCCTAAAATCTCTTCTAAACACCCAGCCTTTAAAATCCATCAAAACAAAGGATCCAGCTTGTGCTGTCCCTCCAGGGAGCATACCTGTGCCTTATCTTCTCCCTCTTCTTCCCCCAAAAAGGTGCATCTCATAAATTCTAAGGGAATCCATGAGACTTGCAACTATGGGAACAATGGGTAGCAGTGGTTGGTGCCTGAACCTGTGCTGTCTCCATGCCCCTTTTCTCTGATATTTCAGTGAGTCAAAGCTTCTTTTATGCTAAGCTTTCTTTATTTTCTGTCCACAGCTTTAATAAACAAGCCCTCAAAATCACCTGGACTCATGTTGTAAAATTTTTCTTGCATAAAGTCAAGAACTCACATATTACCAGTAGGTCCTAGGCAGACCTACCCAAGGTCAGGTCCCCTTTCCAGTAACATTCAGAGAATTAAACACCATCTAAAGGACAGGAGAAATTCTACCGACCAACCTGCTATCAGACCCCAGAACACAATAGGTGAAAATGACAAGCAAGATGATTGATTGGATGTCTGTCACACAGGTTGACTTCTTCCCTCCTTCTCTCCTTTCCTCCCTCCCTTTCTCTTTTCCTCCCTCCCTCTCTCCAGAAGAGAAGACCAACTTTCCAAATACCTAAGTCCAAGCAGAGGAAGCTCTTGCCTCCCCCAGCCACTCACCTGCTCAGCCACTGTTCTACCCACAGACAGAGAGACTTGATCTTTACATATCACTTGAGCCTTCTCCCCACTGCTGACTTGGCCATTGTCAACCTATTTGGAAGAGAACAGAACAATGCTCATTCCCCACTTTGAGATTTTTAAAAATGTTTTTCCATGAGGATTTGTCATCACTCAACTACAAAATGTTTCTACATGGAAATGGAAAATGCCTCTAAGCCCTCTCTGTTGGTGACTTCTATTGGTCTTTGGCCTCTTGGAGAATGTCTGCTGTTTAATACCATTAAAAGAAAACAGGCCAGAAAGGGAAGCCCAGTGTGTCATCTCTCATCAAAACCTTTTGATGACTCCTAGCTTCCTCCATAACAAAGCCCTATTGTAGTATATAAAGTCTGCTGCAAGTTAGTCCAAGCTGCCTGCCTGCCCAGTTTTTACTTTCACCTCTCCCCACTACACTCATGTCTGACCCTGAGCCTCCCTTCCTCACCACCTCCCTAAACTCCAATGGTTCTAGATTCATTCTTTTTCCTTAGGCTCTCTCTGTTTTCTTGATCATTTTGTTTTTTTCTCTTTGGGATGCACTTTGATCATCTTTAATTACTATTCTAATTAATCTTCAAAGTCAAACTCAAATACTTTCTTTTCACTGAACATTGTCCTCAATCTCCTACCCTGATCTCTCATTTCACTTTCTCTCTCCAGGGCCTTCCCTTAAATTATCTGTGCACATGTCTGTGCTCCTGGAGAATGAGACCCTGCCCACTCCCCTCTGCACCCCCCAGGGCCTGCCCAGGGTATTCCATGGAATAGAAGTGCAATACACATTAGTACAAGAACAATGGAACCATGAGTCTACCATTTTCAAAGAGAATCCAGGGGACAGAAAGCTGAAGGGAAAGAAAAATTGCTCTACTTTTTATCCCTTTCAACACTGATGTTGACATTTTTCCTCACCAGTGTCCATTGGCCAAAGTGAGGTAGCAGTGAAGATTCCAGTGACTAGCTAAGGCTATGGAACACCTGAAAAAGTAAATAGAATTTCAGTAAAGCAGGTAGGAGACCCTGGAGCCATTTTCCATACCTCAGGGCAGATATGCTAAGTGTCCATCTCCCACCCACCACCATGATTTTACTGCTTCTTCCCTCTGGTATGGTCAGCACCTTTAGCAGACAGGGTTCAAGTGGAAAACTTGGGGCAAGTTATTTAACACCCATGGCAGAAATTGTTTAGCACAATATCCATTCTTTTCTCCCTTGGGAACAGAAGCTGTTTTTTAAATGGCCACCCAGAATAAAGATTGCATATGTAAGCTTTGGTTAATTGGGTTGTAAGTGAAAGTGATGTGTGTGAAATTTCCAAGAAGCATCCCAAAAACAGAAGGAGGCACCCTTCTTTGCCTCCTTCCCACTGCCTGGAATGCAGAGGGGGTGGCTGCAGCTTAAGCAGCTGTCTTGGACCAGGAGGTAGAAGCTAATGCTGAGAATGGCAGAGCAATAAGAAAGAAGGAGCTGGGATCCTGACACTACGTAATATTTCATAAATTCTGGATTTTTCTATCTTCCAACTTCTTTCAGATGTGAGAGAAATGTTCTTCTATACTATGTAAGTCACTATTGCTTTGTGGTTTTTTGCAATATACATCAAAATCTAAACCAAATGAGGATAACATTTCTGAGTCTTGATTTCTTTCTATAAAAACTACCAATGTGTTGCCCAGCTGGAGTGGCTTAGTTGGTTGAGCATCAATCATCCTATGCACCGAAAGGTTACTGTTCAACTCCTGGTCAATGCACATATGCGGGTTGCGGGTTTAATCTCCGGTAGGGGCACATATGGAAGGCATCCAAATAATGTTTCTCTCTTACATAGATGTTTCTCTCCCTTCCTCTCTCAAGCATGTCCTCAGATGAGGATTAAAATACACACACAAAATAAAACTACCAACATCATAGAGTTATTCTCGATCTTCCTCACCTCTTAGAGAATAAAAGGAGCTTAAAGGGTAGAAGGAAAGAGGATTCATTGAGGAGGCTTTGGAGGATGCTGTGCTATGCATCATCCCCACTCTCCCCTAAAGTAGGGTAGATGATGCCTCCTCATCCTCCAAAGAGCATCACATGTTACCCCTGTAATTGATGATCAGGGTCTGGCCCCTATCTGGGGGTGGGGGGTGGTCATAGCACTGACGGCCTGTTTTGGAAGCTGAGCCAGGAGACTGCTGCTATGGCAGGGTTGGCCACACTCCAAGTTTGTTGAGGTGAGAGTTGTAAAGTGTTGGGGCCACGGATCATAGGGGGCATCCAGGATCTTGGCTAAGGGTTTCTTGGAGGACACACATCAGCAGTGAGAAATTGGAGGTAAATGTCTAGGAGCTGAAACAGTACCAGTAACTTCTCATATAGAGATGCCCTGACTTGGGAACAAGGGCACTGCCAGGTGGGGGGCTGCCTGGAGGTGAACCTATAAATTGCTCAGGGAAGCTTCCCAAGAGAAGAACCACAAGCTTTAGGTGACTGACATGTCCTGCATGGTGAGACCAGCTTATTGGAGTGAGACTTTTCCTCACCTGGAGAGAAATCAACAAGACCACCAACCAATTTCCACGCTGCCTCCAGCCCACAAGAGACCCACTGGGGAAGGAGACAGGGTCTGACACCTTATCAGGTTCAGAGTGTTGATGGTTCTTATGGAGTGGACATGCTCATTGCTGAATGAGTCAGTACTTACTGCTTAAAATGACTCTAGGATTGCCCCTTACCTCAAAATAAGCAAAATCTTCTTGGGGCTTCCTGGAGTTCTTGTCCAGGGGTAGGAAGGATCACCCAGAGTAAACAGAAGGACACAAAGATACCTTTTGATTACCCTACAAGTCTGCTGTGCAACATGCAAGCAACTCCTGTTTATATGTCAATGGACACACAAATACAGCTGCCTACCAGAAGTCCGTCCTCCCTCAAGAGGGTTCCCAATATCCTGTCAGAGGGAGTCATTCTGAGTTGAGATGACATGAGGAATGAGTATGCTCCGGGGAGGGAGCAGATTCTCTATGAGGGAACATGATTCTGTGTAGATTTTTCCATTGGATCAAGTCCATTCCAATTCCCTGAGGAGTCCAGCAAGCAACCTCTACAGTGGGTGGTGGCTGGGCCCAGGCTACTTGAAAAGAAGATGTGGGACAATCGTCCTAAAGCCTCTGATATAATAATTCTGATCTCATCAAAGGCTATGGATTGAGGCCTGTGGAGTTTCAAAGTGCCCATCGGGGTCCCTCATGTCAAGCTCAGGAGAACTTTTCCTCTCAGAGCTCAGCTCCTTCCTCCTGACCATCTGGGGTAACGGAGACGGAACCCTACTTCTGAACTAACTTCAATGAAGGAGCATGGAAAGGAATCGCTGTTCTTCCCAAGTTCCTTACTGCCCAAGTCTATATGACATTCCTCATCTGGACTGGCTCTGTGGCCACCCCACCAGGCAGCCCCTGGGACTTACCTGGCCAGGTGTGCATAACACATTTGTTTATCTTATCTGAAATAGGGTACTTTTAAAAATTATAAAAGTTAAAATATATAGAAATCAACTAAAAGAAAATATCTGCACATGGAGGGAGCTACAGAGCACAAGGTTATTGTTCTGGAATAGCCAGCCCCTAGCTGCACATGGCTGGGCTGCCGACACAGCTTCTCATTTACTTCAGTGACTCCTGTGGGACCACATCCCAAACTCAGTTTTTAGTCCAGAAAAATAGAATTTGAAGGGATAGAAAGGAATCCAGCCAAGTCCCAGTTTGGACAATAGACTAGCTTGGGAGATGATGGCAATGCATACTCTTCGGGGAGGGCAATGCTAAAGGAAAAACCGTGGCCAACGCGTCCCATCCACAGGCACCAGTCTCAAAATTCCTCTCCTCTCACAATAGCTTTTAAGTGACTACATCCATTCATTCCACAAACACCTCCTGAGCATTTCCTGCATGTCAGGGCCTGGAGTAAGCCCTGTGGATTTGGAAATAAGTTTCAGCTCTGCTCTTGAGGAGCTCAGAGTCTAAAGGGCAAGACAGTCATATACAGAGAAGGTCTGAGGGAGAATGTGGCAATTGCCCCCTCCCCCAGAAGCAGACTCTGAGACAGAACCCAGCATGCAGGGTGACCTTGGGACCATCTGGGGAAGGGAAAGGATGGACAGAGGGAGGTGTGGAGCTGCAGTGTGGGCCTGATAGTGGCCTCAGCATCACATAGGGAGCTCAGGTGGTAGAAAGGCCTCAGAGTGAGGTGAGATAATGTCACATGCTGCACTCGCCAGTCACTGGTGTGGGCCATCAAAAAAAGGGGCATGATTTGTGCATCAGGGGCAAACCATGGGCACTGGACAGCACCCCAGCAGCTGGGACAAATCCTTCAATTAGGGGATCTGGGTGGTGTGTTGCAGTGACCACCATATCATCCAGGGTGCCCTGAGAACAGGGAGGGGAGTGAGAAACTGTAGGAATGAATCACAAAGGAAGTGTCTGGGAGGATGAGATGAGATGTGGGGCAGGAAGTTGCTTTGAGCTACAGTGCCTATGGGGTACTGTCACCTGTTGGACTGGAAAAAGTGTGCTTTGGGGTAACAGAACGTAATTCCCTCCTCACCATCGGGAAGGCCTGGCTTCATCTCCTCTATGTGAAGCTGAGAGCTTCAGCTTATTCCATAAACATCAAAAGAGCATGACTACGTGGATAAATAGTAAACTGCTGTGGCCAGAAAGAAATCAAATCATGATGGGCTGGTGAGCAACTCAATGAAATTTTTAATCAGCAAATATTTAGTCTATGAATAAACACCAGTACCTGCAGAGCTGGCTGCCGCACTTCCTTCCCCATCGCTGAGGCAGAAGTCTGGCCACTGCAGTGCAGGCGGGGGATGAGCCAGACTGTTAGACCAGCCAGAGCCTGGCACCCAGGCTGCCTGAGTTGCTTATTTTCTGTGATCTTAGCCCAGTCACTCCCCTCTGAGCTTCAAGTTCAACATCTATAAAGCAGAGTTCTCCCAGGCTGGTGGGCTTAGTGAACTAATGTATGTAAACCCATGCTGTGCATAGTGGGCCCTGGGTTGCAGGAAGTGACCTGCCTGTTTTAAGGCCATGGCTAATCTCTCACTGTCATGAAAGACACCATTCCCACTAGAGTAAGCCTAAGGTCAGGCAAGTCCAAAGCCATTGTTATGTGTTCAGTTTATTCAGACAAAGCTGTGACTGTCCATGAGCAAGGACTGAGAAATAAGTGGCCTTGTCCCTTCTCTTCTTGCTTATCCTGGGAAAGGGGGGGGGAGAAGGGTAGAGACGGTTGCTTAGTGACCTGACCGTGTTGAGTCACTGGGAGCCATCAGGCCCAGGGTTCCCCTCCCACCAGGAAAGGGGTACCGGCACACATGGTAGCCAGGGCTCTTACCTGTGGGAAGACTTGGATGCTTATTCCTAAAGGGGGTTTTACTCTGAAGTAAACTGGAGACATTCCACTGATGGGAATTATCTCAGATGAAAGAAGATCCATGAGAGGTGGGGGTTGGGGTCCACAGAGCAGCAACTTGGGGCTCCTGCCCACTCTTTTCATGGAGCAAATTATTCTGGAACAGAGGCAGGATGACCAAAGAGAATCCACACAAATGGACCTCTGTTTCTTATTTGGCAGGGAGAATATGACTTCTTTTTCTCTTTTTAAGTCTCTAAATTCCAGCCACTGTGCTGCCCTAGAACAGGAAACTGGCTCCTGGGCCTCTCTGAAGTGGGGTGAGAATGATGAGTCAGAGCTCCCCGAATTAGCATGACACCTGCAGTGACCTGTGAGTTAGGAATTTCTGTTGCCATTGAGCTGGCCACCCAAAGCTGTCTGGTCCCCTCCACTCTGAAGAGGGGACACACCATCTGTTCCTTCATCCCACAGCCTGCTTTTGCAGTGAGGGCTCAACAGTCAGATTTTCCGTAAGAATGAAAAGAATGAGCTGCAATGTTTTCAGAAAGGATTTCCTCATAAGTAGTTTCAAATGCTCTTCAAGGTAGAAAAGAATGATAGAAGCAGAACTAGTCAGATCAGCCTGGCAAGTTTACAATTAGGTAAGGCTTTCTCAGAGCAACTAACCAGAAATTAACTTGCAGTTTGTTAACTTCTAAGTGCAGAAACACCAGCAAGCATTTGATTGTGCAATACAACACTGTATGGAAGACAGAAAGGTGCGAGCGCACTGGCAAGTCCACAGATCCTGGCAGTTGCTCTCCAGCAGGCACAGGCACCTGTGCTCCTCCCACCAGGAGATATTCACATGCCATCCCTCTGGGACCGTCATTGACAGGTACTAGTCACTCAGCACTGAAACTCACTGCTTGAGCCTTTTTTTAATGGCCAACAGCCTGATATACAAAATCAAAGACTAGTCTGTGTCCAAGGATGATGGGCCTTTCTAGTTTCTGTCTCCCATGGTGAGGAAATCCCAAACACCTTCTTGTTGAAGTCCCTCCTCCCCTCTTGAAAATCCCAGGGGGAAAGCCATAGGGACCAAAGATGTTTCTCTCTCCATTTTTCAGCCAGGAGAGCCCTACTTACAAATGGCTAAGAGAACTGGAATTGAGGGTGGTGGGTGTAATTATTCAGCCCCATAATTTAGAGACATATCAATTGGAGGCCTGGAAGAATTAAAGGGGTTAATTGATGAGTTAACAAGCCCTACTAGCACCCAGGATACTAATATGAATAGTCTGAGGTTTCCCCACCCCGGCCCAATCCCTAGGTGGAAGGGAAGAAAGGGAAGAATGCAGGCATTGCTCTGACTCATCTGGTTTCAGGGTGTCAGAAATAGATATGTATTCGGGTCAAATAGAAATAATAGAGGTTTATTATCAGGAGGAGTGCAGAGAACCCAGGAAAAGAAACAGAATATTCAGGAAATGTCCTTAGTTACTGTTTGCTGCTGTTCTCCCTCCTATCATGTTCTTGGCTTATGTTAGCCTCCTGTCCTGTGCTTACTTTGGGTTTTATTTCCTACTCACCCTTCATTTTGGGCCATGACCATTGACCCTGCATAGTCCTTGCTTCATCTTCTGAACCCCCTTTTGCATTCATATCCTGGTGCTAACTCATCCTCTTGTTATTTTTAGTTGAAACTCCTGGGTGAGCTCATCATTTTGACCTCAGTTATATCGAGGTTTCTGGATAGACTATACATTACCTGGGGTCAACGGCCCATCCCAGGCCATTTCCTGGATGAGGTCTTGCGGAAAGAGGGAGAGAAAGAAGATCCTATCTGGCTAAGGCAGACCCTTCAGCAGAAGTACATGAGGGTATTGTGTTTAATGTTGGTAGCCCCTTGGTTCTGGCTGAACAATTTTTGGCAATCTTTATTGGATAGGCAAGCATCCTTAGAAATTACTTCATTTTGTATAAACTCTGCTTCATGTTCATGGGGACAGACACAGAAACTGTGAAGTGTTTTCAGTATTCAGTGAATTGCAGGTCTTCATGAAAGACCAAACCTTAGCAGGGTGCTAGTTTGGGAGGTGACACAAAACTAATATTCTTAAATATCAAAGTTCCATCATTCAATGCAGATATCCTGGTCTAGCTTTTCTTTGAATCTAAGAAACTTTGGCTAACTAAGAAGAGTTCTGTCTAAAGAAAGGAGCCCTCACAGAATGATGGTGTATAGCCACTATGGAAGACAATATGGAGGTACCTCAAAAAATTGGAAATAGAGTTACTATCTGATCCAGCAACTCTACCTCCCTCACCCCACCCCTCCAAAAAATGAAAACATTTATTCATAAAGATATATGTGGCTCCGTGTTCATTGTAGCATAATTCATAGTGACCAAGACAGGGAAACAACTGAAGTGTCCTTTGATAGATGACTGGATAAAGATTATGGTATATATATATACAAGGGGATACTACTTAGCCATAAGAAAAGATGAAAGACTGTTATTTGCACAACATGGATGGATCTTGAGAATATCATGCTAAGTGAAATAGGTCCAAAGAAAAAAGTTAAGAACCATATGTTTTCACTCATATGTGAGATACCAAACTAAAAGCAACCAACAAGAGAAACAAACAAAAATTTATAGACACACACAACAATATGATGATTCCCAGGAGAAAAGGGGATGGGGAGTCAGATATAATAATAGAGTGATAGAAGGATATTTGACTTTAGGTAGTGACAGACAATACTGTATATTGATGATATATTACAAAACTATATATTTGAAACATATAATTATATTAACCAATGTCATCCCCAATAAATTTAATTTAAAAATAAGATAAAAAAGAGCTATCTTTGGGCCAGAATCAATGGAGACAGAATGTCAAAGCCAGGGGTCTGACACCACATGCTGATCCGCTGGCCAATGGGGCCAGCTGAGAGGTGGCCTGAAGTCCTCTCCACCTGCCACTCCCCCATTCCCTGCATGCCACACACCTTCGTTAGACTATTTTATCGGTTCCTGAAGGAAGGTCTGACTATGAGAGTTTGTTCTTTTAGAAAAATCACATTTGGGGACTTTAGGTCACTGCCTCCCTGTAAGAATTATGCTCACAATCCTCAGGCTGGCCCTAGAAAGGACCTTTGTGCTTTGTAAAGGAGAAGGTCCTCCTGTGTTTCTCCTTTCCACACTTGACTCTCTATCCTGCACTTCTGACACTCAGACACTTCACTTCTGGCCTCCAAATGTGTGTGGGTTTCTCCCCACACAACAAGAAATTCTCAGACACCTTCTTAGAGTCCTACAACTTAACTCAATTATGACACTTGCTACCTGGAGATAGTGTTAGATCTCACAAGTTAAGGGCTCTGCCTCATACTTCAGATACCAATCTCAAGTTCACCAGTTGCTACCTGTGCTTCTGACCAACAAGCAATAAATCAGAGGTTCCCACAGTCCCTTCCTCAGATTCAATCAATTGATTAGAGTGGCTCACAGAACTCAGGACAGCAGTTTACATACTGTTTACCAGTTTGTTATAAAAAGTTATGATAAAGGATACAGATAAATATCCAGATTGAAAAGATGTGTAAGGGCAAATATGTGGGAAGGGATGTAAGCTTCCATGACCTGAGCTCACTCTCCCAGAATCTCCAAGTGTCCACCAGCCTGAAAACTCTCCAAACCCCGCATTTCTGGGATGTTTATGAGGGCTTCATCATGTAGGCACAATGGGTCATTAACTCTACGCCAACCCATTTCTCCTCTTAGGCGGATGGGGACTGGTGCTGAACATTTCAAGCTTCTAATCATGACTCTGCCTTTCTGGTGACAGCCCTCATCCTGGAGCCACCAAAATCATCTCATTAGAACAAAAGGTGCTCCTGTCACCCAGAAAGTTCAAGGGACATAGAAACTCTATGTCGGAAACTGGGGTCAGAGAACCAAATGTAGAGCAAAAGATACTGCTGGTGCTCTTATCCATAGGAGGAAATTACAAGAGTTCTAGGGACTCTATTCCAGGAATCCTGGGGCAGAGACCAATATATAGTTTTTCTGTTGTATTATTACATTGTGCTTTTGACCATCTGGCTATAGATCAGAGATTCCCTCAGCCCCCTCCTTGGGTTCAATCGTTTTCTAGAGCAGCTCACAGATCTCCGGAAAAAAATTTACTTACTATATTGACAATTAATTACAAGAGAATGTAACTCAGAAACAGCCATATGGAAGAGATGTGTAGGGCAAGGGATGCTTGAGGAGGCATGGAGTGTCGTATCCATGAACACTCTAGGTACACCTCCCACCCAGCTCCTTTCTGTGTTCACCAACCTGGAAGCTCTCCAAACCCCATCCTTTTGGGGTCCTAGAAGGCTTCATTCCATAAACATGATGGATACAATCATTAGCTCGTGGTGATTAATTCAACCTTTTATAGGGAGGGGAGAGGGACTGAAAGTCCCAACCATCTGGTTGCTTCCCTTGGAAAGCAGCTAGCTCCTCCCCCAATGCCATACCTCCATTGTGGTTATCTAGGGGCTTTCCTAAAGTCATCCCACTAACATAAACTCAGACATGGTGAAAGAGGATCTGTTATGAATAACAAAAAATAGCCATTTCACATTTATCACTCTACAGCTATTTCAGAAACAGAGGATCAAAAACAAATATTACAACAAAAGATGCCTCTGTTGCTCTATTCAGTTAGGAAATTATAAGGGATTTGGGCTGTGAGCTAAACTGTGGACAAACATCAATATGTGGACAAATATCCTAAATCATACATCATAACATTATATGCTGCTTAGCAGAAGAAAGAGAGAGATCAGTAAACCATATGGACCACTATTGTTGGGAGACCGAGTTCCTGATATCACAGTGACCACCCTGCAAAGGGCAGAGACAGTGAGGGAGGAACTGCTTCTGTCCAAAGAAGCTGGGAACCAGCACGTCCACTGCCTCCAAAAGGCAACTCCTTCTGAAACAGAAGCGCCTTTCATTTAGAAGTGGCTCCTATCTATTATTTGTTGTTGCTGTTTTTATTATTTAAAATCATCCTTAGCAACTTTCAAGCCTTTTCAAAAAATAATTTTTAAATATTCATAACTAATTGATAGAACAGCCCTGCCACTTTGCCACAGCCAGAGTTACTAACCCTGTTTTGCAGATTTGGAAACAGAGGCTCAGAGAGAATAAGGGTTTATCTGAGGGAGGAATAAAGTTTTCTTTGGCTCAGGGTTCCTGGCTGAGTCTGAAATTAAACGGACAAAGACAAGTTAATAGGAGAAAAGCACACAATTTTACTTCACATATGTTTCATGACATGAAGACCTGAAGAAACCAACCTGGGTGCTTCATGCAGGGTTTGATGAAGAGTGGGCCATGGTGGAGAACCGAGGTGGCACAAAGGGTAAGTGCAGTAAGTTGAAGGAAAGTGAACAAAGGTCTGTTCTTGCAGATTTTTCTTGGTGTCCTTTCCTCTAGAGATAAGGATGCTCCTTTCCTTTGGATCAAGTCTCACATGAGATTTTATGACCTGCTTCAGGGGAAAAAGGCAGAAACAGAGAGATGTCCTTCTTACTTCTGCCATTTTCTCAGATTCCTTCAGCTTAAAATAATCAGAAGGCCATGCATGGTCCTAAGGGTCCCATTATGGGGAAGTGTGTCCTGAACCCCATCATCTCGCATCTAGCACCTAGCAGAATTGGTGTTTGGTTCCCGATTTATGGTCCAGGGCTCTACTACTCTGATATTCTATCTCCATTTTACTTGGTGTCTAAGTTAAAGTTAAAAGTAAAGCTGATAATAGTTTTGTTAAAATATAGAAGGACTGCTTCTTTTGACTGCTAACCCATCATTAAATGAGGCTAAAAGACAAAAAGTGCACTAAGCAGCTTCTTACCTCTGAAATAGAAGAACATGAGGCCTCTGCTGTTTGAAGAATGTGTACATGGGGGTATACATAGTCGTCTACTTAAGGATGTAAAAGTAAACTCAAGAAACTTCTTGGCAAAATATTGTTTCTTATTTGAAAGAATTTTGAAAAGGTGTTCTTTAAAGTTTTACTAAGTTTCTTGGACATATAATAGTGTCTCAAATTATGTTTTAGCCACTTTCAATATTAGTTAATAAAGCAATATGGATTCAGTTTTCCTTCAAACATAATTTTTAAAATATGTTTTTATTGATTTAAGAGAAAAAGAGAGATAGACACATCAATGATGAGAAAGAATCATTGATTGGCTGCTGCTGCCTCCTGCATGCCCCATACTGGGGATCAAGCCTACAACCTGGAATAAACCCTGAGCCATACCGAACAAGTTAAACATAATTTTTAATCAAAAAGAAAATACACAGCCGAAACTGGTTTGGCTCAGTGGATAGAGAGTTGGTCTGTGGACTGAAAGGTCCCAGGTTTGATTCCGGTCAAGGGCATGTATCTTGGTTGAGGACACATCCCCATTAGGGGGCTTGCAAGAGGCAGCTGATTGATGTTTCTCTCTCAACTATGTTTCTTTCTATCCTTCTCCCTTACTCTCTGTAAAAAAACAATAAAATATATTTTTTTAAAAGAAGAAGAAAATACATAGCTAACTTCATTTTGACATTTTTAAAGACTTAAGCATTTTAAACTGCCTTACTATGTTCCTTCTGCTGAGCTCAAGATATGTCCAGATTCCCACATCATCACTAGCATAGAACAACTTTTAAAACCAATTTTGTTCTTTCATAGAATAAATTATCAAAGTGAATCAGTTAATGTATTTGCTTTTCTTTCTTGGTTATTAAAAATCATTGGAAAACACTGATCATTAACCAATCAGTACAAAAATAAAGAAGAAGAAATAAAATACTTAAAGAACTGCTACCATTTCAGTGCTCAGAAGGCCCTTTGTGGCCTGTGTTCCAGCCTCCTTGTGTCTGAACTTTCCCCCTAAGATGAGGTGACTCTGTAAGAAATCTCACAATCTCATATAGCTAAGTAAACACACAAATCCATGCCCGTTGATAATCACCACTGCAATCTTGCCAAAAAAGAACCTGTATCTTCCTGAAATCTTTGTGAACTAAATAGTTTAGCTGACAGCTCACATGACCTCAGCAAGAGTACCTTAAAGATTTTGTAGAGAATCCAAGATGGCGGCATAGATAAACACCTATACTGCTGCCTCGCACAACAATTTCAAAACTACAACTAAAAGACAGAACGGACATCATCCAGAACCACAGGAAAGCTGGCTGAGTGGAAATTCTACAACTAGAAGGAAAGAGAGGGGCTCACAGAGACCAAGAGGAGCTGTAAAAAGCTGAGGTACA
This sequence comes from Lasiurus borealis, assembly GCA_004026805.1. Classification (NCBI taxonomy): domain Eukaryota; kingdom Metazoa; phylum Chordata; class Mammalia; order Chiroptera; family Vespertilionidae; genus Lasiurus; species Lasiurus borealis. Next base: position 6,907 of record PVJN01022719.1, on the reverse strand, counting down.
GAAACCGTGCACATGGAGAGAGCGGGTGATGGCAAACCTGGCTGGCTTTCTCTGGCAGAAGGGAGAAAGAGACTCCCAATGGCATTAAACCCCTTATCCTACGACACTAAACCCCAGGTCCAGCCAAAACTCATACAGGGGAGTTTGAGTTTGGACTGTGAAAAGGGAGAAGTGCACGGAAATTTAGGGGAGTCGCAAAAGATCAAAAGTTTGGTGGCGTGCACGGCACTGCACCCAGAGGACAGATTGCTGATTGTGCCGCTGTCTTTCATGAGTGGGCAGGAGACAGACCCTCCCAACTGTGCCACTTCTAACTCCACTAAACCCCAGTTTCGGGCAAAACCCTGGGGACCCAGACTTGTGTGGTCCTGGAGCGCAGGGGAGCTGGAGGGAAAGCAGTCTAGAGGCACTGCGAGAGAGCGCATGACGCACAATAACCTCTCCAGTGATTACCCAGTCACGTGAGACTCAGGGGCTGTTGAGGGCGGGGTCAACTGGAAGGCAAGGCGGTCCCTTAAGCCCTGAGACTCCACCCATCCCAAGCTCAACAGAGAGGCTTTTGCAGTTTTTCAAGTCTGGTATTATAAGACTGAATCCAACACAGAAGTTCTCCCAACACAATGAAAATGCCGAAACAAGGGAAGGGGTCACAAACAAAAGAAATGGAGGAAAACAAACGACTGGATATAGAGTTCAAAACCATGCTTATAAGGTTTTTCAAGAATATCCTAGAAAAGTTGGATAAAGTTGGCGAGACCCAAACGGAGATGAAAAAGAAGCAACTAGAGATGGAAAAGATCCAACTAGAAATTAAACATACACTGACTGAAATAAAACATATTATACAGAGACCTAACAGCAGACTAGAGGAAGGGAAGAATCAAGTCAAAAATTTGAAATATAAAGAAGCAGAAAACACTCAACTGGAAAAGCAAGAAGAGAAAAGAATCCAAAATGTGAAGATAATGTAAGGAGCCTCTGGGACAGCTTCAAGCATACCAATATCAGAATTGTGAGGGTGCCAGAAAAAGAGAGAGAGCAAGATACTGAAAACCTATTTAAAGAAATAATGACTGAAAACTTCCCACATCTGGTAAAAGAAATGGACTTACAAGTCCAGGAAGCACATAGAACCCCATATAAAAGGAATCCAAAGAGGACTACAACAAGACACATCATCATTAAAATACCAAGAGCAAAAGACAAAGAGAGAATATTAAAAGCAGCAAGAGAAAAACAGTTCATTACCTACAAGGGAGCACCCATACGACTGTCAGCTGATTTCTCAACAGAAACAATGCAGGCCAGATGGGAGTGGCAAGAAATATTCAACGTGATGAACAGCAAGAACCTACAACCAAGAATACTCTATCCAGTAAAGCTATCATTCAGAATTGAAGGGCAGATAAAGAGCTTCACAGAGAAGAAAAAGCTAAAGGAGTTCATCAACTCCAAACCAGTATTATATGAAATGCTGAAAGGTACTCTTTAAGAAGAGGAAGAAGAAAAAAGGTAAAGGACAAAAAATTATGAACAACAAATACATATCTATCAACAAGTGGATCTAAAAATTAAGTGAGTTAAAAATTTGATGAACAGAATAAACTGGTGAATATAATAGAATCAGGAACACAGAAAGGGAGTAGACTGATAATTCTCAGGGGGAAAAGGGTGAGGGGTATACAGGGAGAGACTGGACAAAAATCATACACCTATGGATGAGGTCAACGGGAGGGAGGTAAGGGTAGAGAGAGGGGTGGGAGCCGGGTGGAGGGGAGCTATGAAGGGGAAAAAAGAGAAACAAATGTAATAATCTGAATAATAAAGATTGAATTAAAAAAAAGATTTTGTAATAACTTGTCAGTTAAAAATGTCTAAGGCACTGGCCAGGTGGCTTAGAGCATCATCTTGATACACCAAGGTTATGGGTTCCATTCCTAGTCAAGGCACATAAAAGAATCAATGAATGCATAAATGAGTGGAACATCTCTCTCTCTCTCTCTCTCTCTCTCTCTCTCTCTCTCTCTCTCTCTCTCTCTCTCTCTCTTTCCCCCAAATCAATAAAAATAAAATTTGGATACAGAAAGCTATAAATCATTAGGCCTCCAAAAATTACAAATACTGATGTATTACCAGAGATACCATCATGGAAAATTGTGGAAGGTTTTAAAGGGCTTTCTCCTGATCTAGGATGTAAAGGCAGAAGGGCCACAACCTAAGTGAGGATGTCAGACAGAAATCAGAAAAGATTGTGATCAATAGATTGAGATTCTTGTTTTCCATAAATCATTTTTATACGGCTTCTTAGTGAAATGAATTATAAACAGAGAGTACATATTAGTAATAGTATGCAGTTTAATAAGTTCTTACCAAGAACACAGCTGTATGAATATCACTGAAAAAAAATAAACAAAAAATGCAGAATATCACCAGAAGACCCTTTCATACCTCCTCCTGCAAAGGGAAACTACCTGACTAGTTTGCCTGTTTCCATGTTTCATATGAAAGGAAACATATAGTGTGCACCCTGTTGCTTCCTTCACTCAACATCATGTCTATGAGAGTCACTCTAATGTTTCATTAGCAGTAGACTAACTTCCAAAATACATCCCACTGTGTTGAATACAATTCACATTATTCATTGTATTACTGGTGGTTTAGTCCAAAGGTTATTATCTGTTTGAGGAAGTTGTTTTAAAAAATCACATATTTGAGAGAGAAACTCAAATAAAGATGAAGAAAATAGAAGGATCAGTTCACATGCATAGACTTCTTTGTTCTGTTCTGCTCCCCATCCTGCTCCCCAAACTCAGGAAAAAATGTGAGTTATGCTTATAAGAAGGTAATTATTACAAGGAGAGTGAGATTTGGAGCCCCAGAACTTAACGAGAACCTTGCATCTGCAGTTGTGGACTCAGGAATTTGCATATTTGTGTAAACTTCAGAGACACCTGTGATCACTGCAACATCCTCTGTACATATCTAGGAGTAGCTGGGATGCCTCATGCAACCCAAGTTTTTGTGACTTCAGTCTCTAGCAGTTCCACAAGTGCGGTGATCCAACCACTTCTCAAGAAAACTTTATCAGGATCTAGCAAATGTACCTTCCTGTTTTCAATATTACTATGGTTGAAACCTCTAGCACACAGCTCATAATTTTTTCCCTTCTCTAAGGACATAGCAATGACTCTGTTTAAGATCTCTTTTTGGAGCTTTAAAATTTTAACTGCTCACTAGGTTTTCAATAAGTTGAGGCAAAGTTAGCTTATTTTCATATAGTCTCTGTTAAGATATTAATTGTTTTTGTTTTAGAGAGAGAGGAAGGGAGAGGGAAAGAGGAGGAGAGAAACATCAATGACACATTGGTCAGCTGCCTCCTGCATGCCCCCCACCTGAGATCCAGCTTACAAGCTGGGCCTGTGTCCTGTCTGGGAATGGAATCAGCAACCTTTCAGTGCACAGGACAATGCTCAACCAACTGAGCCACACCGACCAGGGTCATATAGTTTCTATTTATCTGGATGTAATGGTTTAAAATATCCCTAAATACTTTAGAGAAGAAACACTTGAAATTTTACTTTCAGTACATAAATTCAAAGTGCCTTTAGGAGCTAAAGAAAACAAGAGTACTCGTTTGAAGAAGGGAGGCTGGGAAAAGAGGAGGAAGTATAGTGTTTGGATTCATTGGTTTGGAAAGACTTTTCAAATATTTTTATCAGTATCGAGAACTTATTTATGTTTTATTTTTTGGCATGGCTATGAGGAAATTATATGCATAACCTCAAAGACTTTAGCTATTATTTTATAAAGAATATGCTACTGCTAATAAACACAAATATACAAGATACTATAAATATTTATTTAAAGAATTGAAGCTTTTAATTATTTTTTTTTCCTGCCTGTCTTAGACTACAAATATTTTTTTGGTCTTATAAAAGCATTCTAATGAAATAAGACAGTGGTTTCTAGAAGCACATCTGGAAGATTAATTAATGATCTGTGCTATAGTTCAGGAGCATCTTAGTCTCCTGATAAAGCTCATAGGGAAGCTATTATTTAAAATAATTATAATATTAAAAATAATTCTAAAAATATAATGATTATAGTGTGCTATGCAAATCCTGAAAAAAAAAAAGAAAGAAATAAAGAAAAAGAGAAAGAAAGAAAAGAAATAGAGAGTTCTCCCTCCTGCCCATGACATTGGTTCTTCAAGCCAACATTTTTTCTGCTTTTAAGTTTCATGCCAGTCACTGTGGACTTTAACTAATGCATTTTTAAAATTAATCTTCATAGTGATTCTCTGAGGTAGGACATACTATCCTCCCCATTTTACAGATGAGGAAACTAGGCTTAGAGAGGTTAGCTCCTTTCCAAAGTTACAAGATTGTGAGTGACAGAGCTGGCACTTGAATCCAGCTATGGCCTGAAGCCCAAGCCTCCCTGCCACACAAACTGCCCATCAAGGCTGGTACCAAAGCCGAATTAGCCTGAACACAGAGGCACCACCACACCCAGGAGAGCCAAAGGCCTAAATTTCTAACTCCAAAGGTGAGGACAACTTCCACTGGATTTATTGAAGATAATGAAACCTAGCTCTCCAACAATTTAGGGGACAATGTTAGTATTAAAATTTGGATTTGGCTTTGCCTCATTTTTTAAGCTGGTGACATGAAGACAATTTCACTTAGAGAATAAGGACTGTTATGTCTATTGAGGGTCTGCTCTGTGCTTCTAGGAGCTGGGAAAAAAGAAGATAACAAAATGCGGTTCCCATATCAAAGCACATAAACATGTGACTGCTGCATCTGTGACATCAGCAGATGAGAATTTTGTCCCTTGAGTCTGCATTTAAAATGAACACCTGGTCAACCTTTTTAGGGGTCCATAGTGTACTCCTTTTGACTAAAATGCTAAAGTGAGTTCTTTCTTACCATATGTGAGATACTCGTGAATAAAATCATGAAAGGACAGTATAAGAATGCAAAGATTTGATTCATTGAAAGGTTCATTTCCAAGTGTTCCTGAGTCAACTATAGAGTTTATTCCCCTACTCCCTGCCCCCCCCCAAAAATAACACTTTTACCACAAGTATATTCCCTCTCCTCTTCTCTTTCCAGCTAGAATAGCCTGTGTTGAAATCAAGCTAAAAAATGCAGATTTGTTTTTAGGCAGCCTCTACACTCCACTCCCAGTAAAACAGAATTCTAAAAGGTGGGAGCCAAAGGGGTAGAACTAACCATATAGAAAACCTGGTTCATATCTTTTTTAAAAAAAATGCAATTGCTGAGACTGAGAAGTTAAGTGTCTTGCCCATGGTCAAAAACCAATATACAATAAATGCAAGATTTAGACATTTTCTGCAACCACACAGCTGATGCAAAGTCCAATCTCCTGGTCAGAAAATCCCATGATATTAGCTCTGCCCATCACAATGCTTGGAACAAGGCAGATATTCAGTGAAAGTTAGTTGAGTAAATAAATACATGTGAGAGAACCCCCAGCTTCTGGTATACCTGAGTTATTTTCTCATTAACCTTCTTATTCATTGCATCTTCCATTCCTTCCTGAACTAAATTAGCCAATAATGTTATACCATTCTCACTTGAGCAGCAGCAACATCTCCAGTGATGCATATATTACCTGGGCAGAGATGGCAAGCACTCAGAGCTATTTAATTTGTGCATTTACCAGCATGCATTTCACTAGTTGATCCCTAGATGTGCCACACAGAGGCTGAGGTAAAGTTGGTGACAAATCCGAGGTCTAGAGCACAGAGAAGTGAAAGAGAATTGAGCCCAATCTGGAGATAACAGGTGAGCTAACTGATTTGCTTAAGATCATCTAGATGCTTAGTACCAGAGTGGGGATGTGAACTCTAACATCAAGATGAGTCTGGCAGCTCTATAAAGTGCTGCTTTCCCAATGGACCAGAAGCCTTAGTGCCTGTTCATGGAGGTGCTTACAGAGGGGTAAATGGTGTGCAGAAGAGTAAAGGGCAAGGGGAAAGGAGGATGCATATTCTCAGTGAAAATGTTTATGAAGAACCTATTCATTGAGTGTTGGACTTGCTGGGTGGGGCTCTAATCCTATCTAATAAAGAGGGAATATGCAAATTGACCATCACTCCATCACAAAGATGGCTGCATCCACAGCTGAGGCCAAGTTCCCATAAGGAGTCTTAATGATCAATCAGCAGGGACTTGAGGCTACACCCTCCCTCAACTTTGTGGGGCTTGACAGGGGACCTTAAGGTGTGCTTCCCATCCTGGTGCTGAGCAAGGGGACCTCAGGCTGCTCCCCCCACCATAGCACTAAACTAGGGGACCTCAGGCTGTACCCCCCACCTGGTAGGTTTTGACAGGGGACTTCAGGCCATACCCCCAGTACTGGGTCAGGGGAACTCAGGCCATGCCACTGCCCAGTGGGGATTGATGGTGGACCTGAGGCTGCATTCCCCTCCTGGTGCTAGGCTGGGGTACTAGAGGCTATACCCCTTGACCTGGCAGGGCTTGATGGGGGACCTCAGGCCATGCACCCCACCCAGTAGGACTTGACAGGGGATCTCAAGCAGTGTCCCCCATTTGGCAGGGCTTGATAGATGACCTCAAAGCATGACCCCTGCTCCAGTCTGAGCTGTGGGACCTCAGCCCATGCCCCCCATCCTGGTACCAGGCCAAGGGACCTGAGGCTATGCCCTCTGCCCAGCAGAGCTTGACAAGGGTGAGACTGGCCAGGTCTATATCTAGCCCAATTCGGGGAAGAGTAGCCAGATCTGGGTCTCACACAATTTTGAGGTGCATGTGGGTAGGTAGGAACTTGGTGAGCCCCAGACACTGACAAGAGAAAAGTTTTTTTTTTTTTTTTTTTTTTTTTTTTTTTTTTTTTTTTTTTTTTTTTTTTTTTTTTA
>PVJN01022718.1:0-33088 GCA_004026805.1 Lasiurus borealis | reverse complement strand
ACAGCTCTCTAATCCCCAGGGACCCCTCCCACCACTTCTGTTCCCAAGGACGGACTGTGGCCTCACCCCAGAGGGAAAGGCTGGGCCTCAGGGGCAGGCTGTCCCCTCTGGGCCTCCTGCAGGAGGAGCATCCTCTGTCGCAGTGGGTGATTGAAAGTGGAGGGGAGAGGAAAGCTGGAACAAGGGGGTGACAGGGAGTTGTTTTCCAGAGCTCTCCTCCGTCAACAGCTCAGAGGGTTTGCCTCCACACTCAGGGATCATGCCCTGACCACCTCTGGGGACCTCTCCAGAGGCAGCTTTCCCACAGCCAGGCTCCCAAGGCGTACGTGTCTCTGTTGTGCAGGGGTAGGAGACCTCACCCTGACACAGGCGAAATCTGACCCTTCCTTGCGCTGCGTGGATCTCCGAATCTGCCGCCCGTGCATCTGCACTACCTGGAAAGCCATGCTCTGGGTCCCTTGGTGGGTGCTTGGTGGGTGCCTCCGTCAGCCGCAGCTTCCAGACCTCCCTCTTATCCCAGGGGCAATCTGACCTCTCCGTGTGCCCGTGGATCTCTGAGTCTGCTGTGTGTCTGTGCCGATTGAAGAGCGGAGCTCTGGGTCCTCAGGTCCCCAGCTGCTTGATGGGTGCACAGCTGCCAGCTTCAGATGGCTGCAGACATCTACCTCCCTCTGAAAGATGGTGTGGTCTCTGCTTTTGTGCTGGGGTCTCGGGCGGACAAAAACCCCTTGGCAGTGGGACTGCCGGCTGGTAGAGCCCCGTCCAGCAGTTCCCCGCCTTCTCCTGGAGGATAACTGACTCTTAACTTGCCACCAAACACTCCCAGTGTGACTCTCAGACACTCTCTCTCCTTCTGCCCAGAGACAAAGCTCCAGAAGCATCTCTTTACTCTGCCGCCATTTTCTCTACTTATTGGTGATTATTATAATCGTGAATATATTTCTGAATATATTTCTGTTCAATGCCTTGTGTGCTGTACCGGGTCATGTTGTCGTTTGTGCCTTTGAATCAACGTAGGAGAGAAAACTACATAACCAGACACCTGGAGAAGAAAAGCCATGGGCAGAAGAAGAAACAGCCCTCATACTACCGATAGGCAGGTATCACCACAAAAGGAAGTAAACGAAATAGAAGCAGAAATAAGCCTGCTAGAGAAAGAGTTCAGCGAAATGATCATAAGGTGGATGAAAAGAATGGAAGACAAAATGTGAGTAAGAGCCAAGAGGAAATGAAGAAGAAGCAAGAAGAAATGCACAAAGAAATAAAAAATGACATCATTGCTTTAAAGAACTCAATAGAAAGCATCAAAAGTAGAATAGAAGAAGCAGAGGACCGCATCAGTGAGCTAGAAGACATGGTAGGAAAAAATACCCAAGTACAGCAGCTACTAGGAAAAAAAAACTTAAAAAGCAAGATGACAGCCTAAGGGAACTTTGGAATATCACACACAAAAAAAAATAAAAAATAAAAAAAAAACAACATTCGCATAATTAGGGTTCCAGAAAGAATGGAAACTGAACAAGGATTAGAACATGTTTGAAGAAATAATGACAGAAAATTTCCCCAATATAGGAAATAAAAAACCCACACAAATCTGAGAAGCTCACAGAGCAAAGCAAAATAAAGCTCGTAAGCAAAATAAACCCTACAAAACCAACACCAAGGCACATTATATTTAAATAGGTCCCCAGAGGTGGTCAGGGCATGATCCCTAAGTGTGGAGGCAAACCCTCTGAGCTGTTGACAGAGGAGAGCTCTGGAAAACAACTCCTTTTTTTTTTTTTTTTCTGGGGCAGGACAGCCTGGGAGTTATTACAGTATCCTGGCTGCAAAACCCCAACAAACTGGCCTTGAGAAACACAGAGTAGCAGGATCTGAGCACAGCCTAGAGAGGTCCCATGCTTTGTCTCAGAGATCAATTCTGAAGCACTGCCACCCAGTGGATGACACACAGAATAATAGTGGAAGTGAAGGACCATCCTAATTTTTTTTCTTTTTTTCTTTTTCCTTTTTTTCTTTTCTTTTTCATTTTCACATATTTTAATTAGTAAACTATTTTTTTATCTTTCCGCATCAATTGATTTTTCCTTTTTAACTATTACATTTTTGTTTTAAACTAGTATTATTATTTAATATTAGTACTTTACCTTTTTGGAAAAAAACAAACAAGTCTCATTTTGTTTTCTATTTATTTTCTTTCGGGATTAGAGTTCTACATTCTATTTTCATTTTTCCTTTAGCATAATATTACTCCAACTCAACTCTACCTTTATGCCAACACTTTCCTCCTAATTTTCCACATTTTGTTGTCTTAGTTCTCTTTCCCTTTTGCAACTTTAGATTCTCCCTATTCTTTCTCTTTACCTAGATAAAATTTCACCCCATTTATATATCTAATTTCAAATCCCCTACTACAAGTCCACAAAACCTCTCTCTTCTTGCCTTCACTAGCCAAAAAGTTGTTTTTTTTTTTCTCTAAGTCCTTTTGTTGCTATTTGCCTAAAAAGTGATTATATCAATTTTATTCTTTTAGTTTATTCTACTTGTTTTATTTTGCTTTTTGCTTGCTTTGTTTTCTACCTCTCTTTTCCCTCACCTCCCTCGATACCAGTTGCTATTTGCAGTTTACATTAAGCTCTAGGTACTGCTTGCTGGCCTTTATTGAGATTAGTGACGGTTCTATTGGAGTTCTCTCTTGACATCTATATTTTGTTCCCCCTTTCTCTCATATGCTTTCTTTTCTCTCTGACTTTTTTCTCTTCCTTTTTCCTTCTCCTTTTTATTTTCTTATTTTATTGTATTTTATTTTTTTTTGTTCATTTATTTACTTTTATTTTCTTTTTTCTGTCGCTCTCCCAATTTGATTTGGCATTTCTTTCTTTTCTTTTTTCCTCATTTTCCTCCTCTTCTTTCTCTATTTACCCCTAGTTTGTCATTCATTGGTGGTCACCTTATTTGTGATTATTAATATCCTGAATACATTTCTACTCAGCGCCTTGCGTGCTGTACCTGATCATGTTGTAGTTTGTGCTTCTCAATCAAACTATGATGGTTATGTAGGAGAGAGAACTACATAACCAGACACCCGGAGAAGAAAGACCATGGGCAGAAAAAGAAACAGCTCACATAAGACAAAAAGCAGGTTTCACCAGGAAAGGAAGTAAATGAAATAGAAGCAGAAACAAGCCTGCCAGAGAAAGAGTTCAGAGAAACGATCATAGGCTGGTTTAAAAGATTGGAAGACAAATTCGACAATATGGGTAAGAGCAAAGAGGAAGGGAAGAAGAGCCTAGAGGAAGTGAAGAAGAGCCAAGAGGAAGTGAAGAAGAGCCAAAAGGAGATGAAGAAGCAGCAAGAAGAAACACAGAAGAAACTAGATGAGGAGCAGAATAAACAAGAAGAAATAAACATTGACATCACTGATATAAAGAACTCGATAGAAAGCATCAAAAGTAGACTAGAAGAAGCAGAGGATCACATCAGTGAACTAGAAGACAGGGTAGGAAACAATACCCAAGTACAGCAGCTTAGAGAAAAAAAAACTTAAAAAGCAAGAGGGGAGCCTAAAGGAAATTTGGGATAACATGAAACAAAACAACATCCATATAATTGGGGTTCCAGAAAGAGTGGAAACTGAACAAGGATTACAGAAGGTGTTTGAAGAAATAATGACAGAAAATTTCCCCAGTATTGAAAAGAAAAAATCCACACAAATCCAAGAAGCTCACAGAGTTCCAAGCAAAATGAACCCCAACAAACCGACACCAAGGCACATTATAATTAAATGGGCAAACACCGACGACAAAGTAAGAATCTTAAAAGCAGCCAGAGAGAAACAGAAAATTACCTACAAAGGAACCCCCATAAGTCTAGCTACTGACTTCTCAACAAAAACTCGTCAGGCTAGAAGGGAATGGAATTAAATATATAAAGACATGCAAAGGAAGGGTCTGAATCCAAGAATACTGTACCCTGCAAGACTCTCAATCAAAATTGAAGGTGAAATCAAATGCTTCACAGACAAAAATGGAATAAGAGAATATATTACCACCAAACCAGCAATGCAAGAAATGTTAAAGAGACTGCTGTAACAAAAGAAAGAGGAAGGGAAGAAGGAGCTTGGGGGTAAGGACTAAAAATGGCAACAGATAAGTACTTATCAATAATAACTTTAAATGTAAACGGCTTAAATATTCCAATCAAAAGACAGGGTAACCGACTGGATAAGAAAACATGATCCATATATATGCTGTCTGCAAGAAACCCACCTCAGGAAAAGAGATGCACACAAATTGAGGGTGAAGGGATGGAAGATGGTATTTCAGGCAAATGGAAATGAAAAAAAAGCTGGGGTTGTAATACTTATATCTGACAAATTAGATGTCAAAGTGAAGGACATAATAAGAGATAAAGAAGGCCACTTCATAATACTAAAGGGAACAATCCAACAAGAAGAAATAACTCTGGAAAACATACATGCACCCAATATAGGAGCACCTAAATACATAAAAAAACTCCTGGAGCTTATTAAGGGAGATATTGACAGCAATACAATCATAGTAGGAGACTTTAATACCCCACTGTCACCATTGGACAAATCCTCTAAACAAAAAATCAGCAAAGAAACAACAATCCTAAATGACTCACTAGACCAGATGGAATTAACTGACATCTTCAGAACATTTCACCCCAAAGCCACAGAATATACATTCTTCTCCAGTGCACATGGGTCATTTTCAAAAATAGATGACATATTGGGTCATAAGAAAAGTCTCTTCAAATTCAAGAAGATAGAAATCATATCAAGCATTTTCTCAGACCACAGTGGCATAAAACTAGAAATCAACTATAATAAAAACAATAGAAAGAAATCAAACACATGGAGACTAAACAGCATGCTATTAAACAATGACTGGGTAACCAGGGATATCAACGAAGAAATAAAAAACATCATGGCAACAAATGACAATGACAACACAATACAAAATATATGGGACACAGTGAAAGTAGTCTTGAGAGGGAAGTTCATAGCCCTACAATCCTACTGCAAAAAACAGGAAACAATGTTAATAAACCACCTACACCTACAACTCAAAGAGCTAGAAAGAGAGCATCAAGAAGAGCCCAGTGTACTCAGAAGGAAGGAAATAGTGAAGATCAGAGCAGAGATAAACAACTTGGAGACCAAAGAAACAATTCAAAAGATCAACAAAACAAAGAGCTGGTTCTTTGAAAGTATAAACAAGACTGATGGACCTCTAGCCAGGCTTATCAAGAAGGAAAGAGAGAAGACTGAAATAAACAAAATCAGAAATGAAAGAGGAGAAATAACAATAGACCCTGTGGAAAAACAAAGGATTGTTAAAAAATACTATGAACAACTATATTCCAACAAACTGGACAACCTGCAAGAAATGGACATTTTCCTAGAAAAATATAACCTCCCAAAACTCAATGAGGAGGAAGCCAAACATCTCAATAGTCCAATAACTATGGAAGAAATTGAAGCAGTAATCAAAAAGCTTCCAGCAAATAAAAGCCTGGGACCAGATGGCTACACAGGAGAGTTTTACCAAACATTCAAGGAAGAATTCAAACCTATCCTCCTCAGACTATTCAAAAACATTCAAGAAGAAGGAACACTTCCAAACACCTTCTATGAAGCCAGCATCACCCTAACACCAAAACCAGATAAAGACAACACAATGAAAAAGAATTATTGGGAAATATCTATCACGAACATAGATGCCAAAATCCTCAACAAAATTCTAGCAAATCAGATTCAGAAGTACATCAGAAAGATCATACACCATGACCAAGCAGGATTTATCCCAGGAATGCAGGGATTGTACAATATCCTCAAATCAATAAACATGATACATCACATAAACAAATTGAGAGATAAAAATCGCATAGTCATATTAATTGATGCAGAAAAAGCATTTGAAAAAATCCAACACGCTTTCTTGATAAAAACTCTCAGCAAAGTGAGAATAGAAGTATCATACCTCAACATCATAAAAGCCATATATAATAAACCCTGAGCTAACATCATACTCAATGGGCAAAAACTAAAACCATTTCTCTAAGAACAGGAATGAGACAGGGTTGCCCACTGTCACCTCTCCTGTTCGACATAGTACTGGAAGTGTTAGCCATTGCAATTAGACAAGAAAAAGAAACAAAAGGCATCCAAATGGAAAAGAAGAAGTAATGCTGTCCTTATTTGCAGATGACATGATATTGTACATAAAAAACCCAAAAGACTCCATTCCAAAACAAATTGACTTAATTAATGAATTCGGCAATGTAGCAGGATACAAAATGAATGCTAAGAAGTCAGTGGCATTTCTATACACTAATAGTGAAATTACAGAAAGAGAAACTAAAAAAGCAATCCCATTTACCATCGCACCAAAAAAATTAAGATACTTAGGAATAAACCTAACTAAAGAGGTAAAAGACCTATATACAGAAAACTACAGGACACTGAAAAAAGAGATAGAGGAAGATGTTAACAGATGGAAGAACATACCATGCTCATGGATTGGGAGAATCAACATCATTAAAATGTCCATACTACCCTAAGCAATCTACAGATTCAACGCACTACCCATTAAAATACCAATGACATATTTCACAGACTTAGAAAGAACTCTTCATAGATTCATCTGGAACAAAAAAAGACCACGAATAGCTACAACAATTCTAGGAAAGAAGAATAAAGTAGGTGGGATCTCAATACCTGATTTCAAGCTATACTACAAAGCAACTGTTCTCAAAACAGCCTGGTACTGGCACAAGAACAGACATATAGACCAATGGAATAGAATAGAGAACCCAGATATCCACCCAAACCACTATGCTCAACTAATATTTGAAAAAGGAGGCATGAACACTCAATGGAGCCAGGATAGCCTCTTTAATAAATGGTGTTGGGAAAATTGGACAGATAAATGTAAAAAAATGAAACTGTTCCACCAACTTACACAATATACAAAAATAAACTCAAAATGGATATGAGAGTTAAACATTAGAAGGGAAACCATAAAAATACTAGAGGAATCCACAGGCAACACAATCTCAGATATATGCCAAAAGAACTTCTTCACTGATACTGCTCCAAAGGCAATGGAAGCTAAAGAAAAAATGAACAAATGGGACTACATCAAAATAAAAAGCTTTTTACAGCAAAAGAAACCATTAACAAAACAACAAGAAAGACCACTGTATGGGAGAACATATTTGCAAATATTATCACTGATTAAGCTTTAATTTCCAAAATCTACGGCCTACTTATACAACTTAATAAAAGGAAGATGAACGATCCAATAAAAAAATGGGCAACGCACCTAAATAGAACCTTTTCGAAAGATGACAGAAGGAAGGCCAAGAGACACATGAAAACATGTTCAAAGTCATTAATCATCCGAGAGATGCAAATTGAAACGACAATGGAATACCATCTTACACCGCTCAGAATGGCAATCATCAACCAATCAACAAAGGACAAGTGTTGGCGAGGATGCGGAGAAAAAGGAACCCTTGTGCACTGTTGGTGGGAATGCAGACTGGTGCAGCCACTGTGGAGAACAGTATGTAGTTTCCTCAAAAAACTAAAAATGGATCTCCCATTTGACCCTGTAATCCCACTCTTAGGAATTTATCCTAAGAAATCACAAACACCAATCAGAAAGGAATTACGCATCCTTATGTTTATAGCAGCACAATTTCCAATAGCTACAATTTGGAAACAGCCTAGGTGCCCGTCAGCAGATGAGTGGATCAGAAAACTGTGGTACATCTACACAATGGAATTCTATGTTGCCATTAAAAATAAGGATTTCTCACCATTTGCAGCAACCTGGATGGAACTGGAGAGCCTTATGCTTAGTGAAATAAGCCAGTCAATGAGGGAGAAGCATCACATGATCTCACTCATTGGTGGATAATAAAGAACATTATAAAATGATGAACAAAAGGATAGATACAGAGGCAGTAAAGCTTCAAACAGACTGTGAAATTACAGCAGGAAGATTAAAGTTAGGTGAGGTACATAAGAGATCAATCAAAGGACTTGTATGCATGCATATAAGCATAACCAATGAACATAGACACTGGGGGGTTTGGGATATGCCTGGGAGGGAGGGGGGAGGAATGGGGAGATATGTATAAAAATTAATAAAAAAATAAGTGAAATAAATTAAAAAAAATAATCACTAATAAGGTGACCACCAATGAAAGACAAATTAGGGGTAAGTAGAGAAAGAAGAAGAGGAAAATGTGAAAAAAGAAAGGAATGAAGTGCCGAAATCGAATTAGGAGAGGGAGAAAAAATAAATAAATGAATGAACAAAAAAATGAAGTAAAAAAAAAGAAGAAAAAAAGAAAAGGGAAAGAGAAACAAAGTCAGAGAGAAAAGAAAGTAGATAAGAGAGAAAAGGGGAGCAATATATAGATGTCAGATGAGAATTCCAAAAGAATAGTCACTAATCCCAATAAAGGCCGCCAACAAGCAGTACTTAGAGATTAATACAAACTATAAATAACGACTGTTATTGAGGGAGGCGAGGGAAATGAGAGGTAAAACACAAAGCAAGCAAAAAGCAATATAAAACAAGTAAAATACGCTAAAACAATGTCACAAAAAAGATTAAAAAATCGATATAATCACTGTTCAGTCAAATAGTAACAAAAGGACATAGAGAAAAAATAACTTTTTGGCTATTGAAGACAAAAGGAGAGAAGTTTGTGTGTACTTGTAGTAGGGGATTTGAAATTGGATATATAAGTGGGTGACATTTTAACCAGAGAAAGAATAGGGAGAATCTAATGTTGGAAAAGGGAAAGAGAAAAAGACAACAAAATGGGGAAAGTTAGGAGGAAAGTGTTGGCATAAAGGCAGAGTTGAGTTGGAGTAAAATTATGCTAAAGAAAAGATGAAAATAGAATGTAGAACTCTAATCCCAAAGTAAAATAAAGAGAAAACAAAATGACACTTGTTTTTTTCCCAAAAGGTAAAATTCTAGTAGTAATTAATAATACTAATTGAAAACAAAAATGTAATAATTAAAAAGGTAAAAGCATTTGAGGCGGAAAGAAAAAAAATAGTCTTTTAATTAAAATATGAAAAAATGAAAAAGAAAAGAAAAAATTTTAAAAAGAAAAATTAAAAAAAATAGAATGGTTATTCACTTCCACTATTATTCTGCTTGGCACTCCTGTTTCCCAGTAGAAAAGATATTGCAGTTCCCTGTGTTCCACTGGGGTGTTTTAATCTCTTTATTCTTTTGTGGTTATGTGAGAGTCAATTTTTGTGTTATTCAATGGGTGGCAGTGTTTCAGAATTGACCTCTGAGACAATGTACAGGATCTCTCTAGGCTGTGCTCAAATCCTGCTACTCTGTGGTTCTCAAAGCAAGTTTGTGGGGATTTTGCAGCCAGGACACTGTAATAATTTCCAGGCTGTCCCTCTGCCTCAGATGAAAAATGAGCTCCCCTCTGTCCACAGCTCGGAGAGTTTGTCTCCACATTTAGGGATCAAGACCTGCCCCACTTCTGTGGACCTCTCCAGAGGCAGCTTTCCCACAGCTTGGTTCTCACAGTGTGTGTGTCTCTGTTTTTCGGGGCAGGATACCTCACCTTATCCCAGGCAAAATCTGACCTTTCTATGTGCCGTGTGGATCTCTGAATCCGCTGCGTGTCTGTGCCGATTGGAGAGCGTTGTTCTGGGTCCCCGACTGTTTGGTGGGTGTTTCAGCTGCAGCTTTCAGACCTCCGCAGACATCCACCTCCCTCTACAAGATGGCGTGGTCTCCATGTTTGCGCTGGTTGCTCCTGCCTACAAAAACCCTGTGACAGTGGGGCTGCCTGGCCAGGAGAGCCCTGTCCAGCAGTTCTCAGCCTTCTCCTGGAGGATAACTGACTCTTAACTTGCCAACAAACACTCCCCGTGTGACTTTCAGCTGCTCTCTCTCCCTCTGCCCAGCGACAAAGCTCCAGACGTGTCACTCTATTCCGCTGCCATTTCGCAACCCAAATATTTTAAATTTTGAAGTGCCCAGTTTATCTTCTTCTCAAAGCCTAAGGTCAGGTATATTTTCTTCCAGGGGTTCTTCAAGATAACCTATAATTTAAATTTTACATTTAGGCCTATGATCAATTTTGAGTTCATTTTTGTGTATAGCTCGAGGTACTTGTCATGCCTTATTATTTTGGCATATGGAAATCCAAGTGTTCCAATAACATCTGGAGCAAAGTATCAGTTTCTTCATGTATTTGCCTTTGCTACGTTAAGATAAACCAATTGACATTTTTGGGATGGTTGGTTTATTTCTGGCTTTGTGCTTTGTTCCCTTGATCTATCTCTCCTTTTGTGAGAACCATACTTCCTTGATCCTTAATTACAATAGTGGGCAGTTTGAGCCCTCCCTCAGATGTTGGTTTTCTTTTTTGGAGTTGTCTTGGATATTCTAGCTGCTTTGCTTTTCTATATAACTTTTAAAATCAGATCAAGAATATAAAAAAAAATGTACTATTATATTGATGAAGATTCCAGTCAATCTATATATTAAAGAAAAGAGATATGACATCTTAAAATTCTGTTTTCCAATCTGTGAACTCTGTTTTTAGTTCTCTACTATATCTTCTTTAACAAATTGTCTTAATGTTTTGACATTTTCAACACACAGATGTTGTACATATATTTTCATTATAATATTTTATTTTTAAAATCTATTATGAAGAGTAAATTTTCTTTTAATTTTTAGAAATCCATGTGTCTCAGCTTTTTGTTAAAGTGTGTGGTAGTACATTTTAAAAATTTTCTTTATTGATTTACATATAAGTCCTTATCCCCAACCCCCCACCTTGTCTGTGTCTATTAGTCATGCCAATATACATGCATAAAACTCTTTTGGTTGACCTCTCTTCTTTCCCTCCATCCTCCCCAACTTTCCCTTTGAGGCTCCATGTCCTGATTGATGCTTCTCTGTCTCTGGATCTGTTCTTGTTCATCTGGCCAGCAGTCAGTTTTCTTTGGCAACCCTTAATCTTTTTCTGGGTAGTTTAAACATTTTTATAGATTGAGTCTAGAAAATAATTTATTTAAGGCAAGTTTTGCTCATCACTGAAGATGTGACTTTTCTTTGATTTTACTAACCCTCAGGTATTCTCAAATTTTATTACTCTGGCTGATCAGAACTTAGACTGCTCCTAGCTCTGGATAAACTGTTAGGTTGTAGCTTACATCTCATGAACCAGTAATGTTTCACTATCCTTTAGGCATTTTTTTTCCACTTTTGTGAGATTTATACAGGTTTGGGCAAAAGAAGGTTTATAGTTGTGAGTATATGAAACAGTATTTATTTTTGTATTATTATTTATTAATTACTACATTATTTTTCATACATACAACTTTAAACTTTCTTTTGCCACATGCTGAATAGATACATATAATAGTTATTTAATTGTAAGTAGGATGGAAATTCCCTCTTATCTCTTATTAATGGCTAGAGGCATGGTACACAAAATTCATGCACAGGGAAGGGGGAGACTGGGGGTGTCCTTCAGCCCAGACTGCTTCCTCTCCAATCTGGGACCCCCTAATCCTGGATCAGGCCTAAACGATTTGTCAGACATTCCTCTCACAATCCAAAACTGCTACCTAACAACTGCTCACCCACCTGCCTTCCTCATTGCTCCTACCTGCTTCTGCCTGACAGCCCGATCACCCCCAAACCACTTCCCTGCCAGTCTGATTGATACGTAACTGCTCCCATGCCAGTCTGTTTGCCCCTAACTGCCCTCTCCTGTGGGCCTGGTCACCCTTAACTGTCCTCCCCTGCAGGCCTGGGTCTCCCCCAACTGCCCTTCCCTACAGGCACAGTCACCCCCAATTTTTCTCCTCTGCTGGTCTGGTCCCCCCTAACTGCCACCCCCTGCAGGCTTGATCACCCCAACTGCCCTCCATTGCAAGACTGGTCCCTCCCAACTGCCCTCCCCTACTGGCCTGATTGCCCACAACTGCCCTCTCGCAGGCCTGGTTCCTGTAAACTGCCCTCCCTTGCTGGCCATCTTGTGGTGACCATCTTGTGTCCACATGGGGGCAGTCATCTTGTGTGTTGGAGTTATGGTCAATCTTCATATTACTCTTTTATTAGATAAGATAGAGGTCTATTGCATGGGTGAGGGCCAGCTGGTTTGCCCTGAAGAGTGTCCTGGATCAGGGTGGGTGTTCCCTTGAGGTGTGGGGTGGCCTGGGCGAGGGGTCTGTGGTGGTTTGAAGGCCAGCCACAACCCCTGGTGACCCAAGCAGAGGCCCTGGTATCTGGGATTTATTTATCTTTTATAATTGCAACTTTGTAGCCTGGAGCAGAGCCAAGCCTTCTGCTTACACAGCCATTGAAACTTTGTTTCCTTCAGTGCCTGCCAGGGTTTGCTGAAAGCTTGGCTTCCTCCATTGCTAGGGGCAACCCAAGCCTCCCTCCTGCTCTCTCTGTGGCCGTAGCCATCTTGGTTGGGTTAATTGGCATACTTGCTCTGATTGGCTTATGGCCGTGGCTTGTGGGTGTAGATGAGATATGGTCAATTTTCATATTACTCTTATTAGATAGGATTATACTAGTACTAGTGGCCTGGTGCATGAAATTCATGAACATAAAAAGGGATTAATTAGAGGAACTATTTAAATATTGCTATTTATTCTTTCTCTATAACAGAAATTTCAGAGATGAAAGAAAATTAGTAAAATGTATGTGAAAATCTTCCTCCTGTCAGAGTCTGGGGCACACTGAGGGATGCAGAGTCAAGTCCCCACACATCCATGGCGCCTCAGAATCACAGGAGATCCAGACCTGGCTGGGCCCACAATTGTCAAGCCCCACTGGGTTGGGGGCGCAGCCTCAGGTCCCCTGCCAACTCCATTAGGCAGAGAGGCACAGCCTCAGGTCTCCCAGTGTACACTCAGATCCTCTGCTCCAGTGCCAGGGTGGGAGGCCTGGCCCGAGGTCTCCCAGCCCAGACTGGGATAGGGGGCATGGTTTGAGGTCCCCTATCAAGCCTCCTCACTGGGTGAGAGATGCAGCCTGAGATCCCCCATCAATCCCTGCCTAGTGGGGGGTGCAGTCTGAGGTCTCCTGTGAAGCCCCGCCATGTGGAGGGTGCAGCCTTAGGTTCTCCTGTCAATCCCTGCCAGGTAAGAGGGCAGCTTCAGGGCCCAAGTTAAGCCCCTCCTTGTGGGGTGTGCAGCCTCAGGTCCCCCATCAATCCCTACCTGGCAGGGGATGTGGTCTGAGGTCACCCATCAAGCCCCACTGGGCAAGGGGTGCAGCCTTAGGTCCCCTGCCCTGGCCCAGCACCACACAACCTCAGGTGCCTGCTGATTGCTCATTAAGGCTTGTTACAGGAATTCAGCATTCGCTGTGAATACAGCTATCTTGTGTTACAGAAACCCTCTTTGTGATGTTGTGATGGTCAATTTGCATATTCCCTCTTTCTTAGCTAAGATGTACAGTCTCTTTAAATGTTCATGCTGAAAAATATATTGTATATAGTTAATGACAGCTTTCTTCTCTTCAGTTAACTGTGCTTTTTTTTACAGTCTCATCTATTTATAATTTTTCACATATTTTCTCTTCTCAGAAACACAATTTATTATATTAAAAATCACTATAACTTTTTTTTCACTTACTCAATTGTTATTATTTTCTCTTATCTTTCCTATTATATTTGCTTTCTCTAGCCTAAAAGCAAGTTCCTGTTTATAGAGTCAAAGACATGTCACTCCAGCAGTTTCACAACATTTCTAAGAATCAATATCACTACCTTATTGCCACTGTGATACACATTTCATTTTAGAAGGCTGTTATAATAGAAATGGAAAGTTTATTTCATGTAGTAGGCTGGTTACAATTGATTCTTTGTAACTATCTTGAGCACTGTGTTAAAAAATAAAATATTTCTGAGGTGTATGGAAACTAATGAGCACAGTGCCAGGATATTTTGGCAATGTCTGTCACAATTGTGCCAGTCAGAGTATTTACATGTTTGCTAGTCATATATTAAGTAAGAAATACCCTTTTGATAACTTATAAGGGTATCTTGATATCAAGTTCTTTCTAATAACTGAACTGTTCAATATGGTAGCCGATAAATATATGTGACTACTTAGGTTTAAATTTAAATTAGTAAACATTAAATGAAATTTAAAAGACAGTTGCTGAGTTTCACCAACCACAATTTAAATACTCAATAGCTACATGTAGCTGGTAACAGCTTATCAATCTGTGTGTGTGTGTGTGTGTGTGTGTGTATGTATGTATGTGTGTGTGTCTGTGTGTGTGTGTGTGTGTATATAACATTTTTATTGTGGCAAAAAGTTTTATTACCTGTTAATGTCATAAAGAATTAACTTACACATGAGTTTGATTGATCTGTATTTGGCTCTTCAGTGTAAAATAAAATGCTGAACCATAAACTTATTTCTGATTGATTATCTATTTATAATTATATTTATTTTATTACCATGTGATATGTTTTTTGATAGACTTCTCTACCTTTCATAGATTTTGACTAACATTGTGGAAATTCATTAGATGTTCCTGAAGAGGAAATTGCTAACAGCTTTTTTGTGTCAAAATTATAATACCCTCATTAGCTTAAATACTAGCTCTTTTCCATCAGCTACAGAAGAAACTGCCTTTGTGTGTGAACTTATCTATTCAAAGAACATGATTGGGAAGTTCTTTCATTATATATGAATATCATTTTGGACAATGACCTTTTTAATGAAGAGCTCTAGGGTATAATAAAAACAATCTGACAAAGAGAGTTTTATAAGAGTTTTGTGAATTGAATGTACAATCAATAAAGAAACACACTACATCACAGAAATGCAGTTGCTAGAGTGAACATTATTCACATAATTTACTTTAAAAATAATGTTAAATATTTAAATGTTAATGTATTCCTTTTTTTTTATATGGTAAGTATTTCACAACTACTCCTTATGCTAGCTCCTGGATACTCTTTTGTCAAAAGCCAGAAAATAGTAATGCATTTAAGTTCTAATATTTTTCTCTCTGGGTTGCTTCATCCTCATGGTATGTGAAGAATTCACTTTCAGCTCACCCAGATTCAATTGAAATAAATTATCTAGAAGATTTTCAGTATTACTTTTTATACCTAAGAAACGAAAAAAAAAAAATGAGAAGAAAATCCTAGGCCTGTTAACACTAGCTCTTCCAGTTAAGGGTTCTTGATCTGTTTAATTTGGATTAACCACTCTAGAGCTTGTAAATTTATCCAGTTATTTACTCCATATTCATTGAGCATTTGCCCTGCAATTTTCTACTTATAGTTACTTCATTGTCATTGATTAATTTATTTCTAAAAGTTATTAAAATGTGTTGATGAAGTAGACACTGTATAATTCTCTGTTCTTAGCATGCCTTTTCCTTTGAATAGAATAATGTATGTGTTGTATTAAAATATATAGAAATAGAAAAGATAACTTTCATGAAATATGGCCAAGATTGAAATATATTTTCAAAATAGAGATACTTTTAGAATTGAGCTTCCAACCAAGATTTTTGATACAATATTTTGTTGCTTCCCATACCTACAATATGCTCTCTTGAAACAGTCAACCAAGTAGTAAGTTAGTGGAAAAAGAAGTATGAACTAATACAATTTAAAGAAACTTTTATTCTTTTGTCCAAATTCCAGGCTGTCCTTGATATCTAGAAATGGCTCATCATATTTTCCCCAATATATAGAGGTTTATTATGCTTAATTGCTCTGCACTTGACCTTCTCCCTCTCTGCTTTCTATTACAGACGGCATTCTCTCTCCAGTACATTCCTGTTTGCTGGATAGATCCAGCCAATGGAAGGCACTTACTAAAGATAAAAGGGCAAGAGAAGAGAAAAATAACCAGGTTTCTGTTCTGGTCTCCACTTGCAGTGACTCATTAGGCCAGGATCACAGCCATTCATGCCAGGGCCCATGTCTTATTCTATGGTCCTGCTTTTGTGTCTAGTAAGTTCTGCTGAGTCTCCTGCTTTAAGGATGGTAGGTGCTTCCTGTCATTGCTCATCTCTGGCATCCCTTTTAACTCCTTCCATCATATGAAACTTTTTCTTTGTATTAGAGTCTCCCATCATGAAATACTCAGAATAGTTTCTGCCTTTTTTCCTGCACTATTTGTGGTACATTGTATACTGCGAGGGGATATATAATATTTAATTTAAATACAGGAAATGACATTTTTTAAAATTTTTTGTCATCATTTACACTATCATTCCCATAACAATACTATCTAAATAAGTTTTTTTTTTAATAATTTAACATATTACAGACCAGTAGTTTTATTGCTAGATTTACCTATTGGCAAGATAAGTTTCTATTGAATGAGTACAAAAAAGCGTTTAACATAAATGTTAAAGGCATGCTTTAAAATTAAATATTCATTGCATTTTGAAGTTATTTATTACATAATCTTACAAGCTAATATCTTTTTATAGTATGATACTTTGTAAAACATTGTGAAATATTAAGCAAGAGTTCTCATGATCGTCTGCAATGTATTAAATCATATATAAATATATGTTGTTTTCTCTTTTATTTCTATGTAACTAAGCATACTTCCTGGTTATTTGTTTTATTTATGTAATATGAATACATGATATGAGTGTATGTATATATGAGTGTCTATATATGAGTGTATATATGAATACATGATACAAGTGTGTATATATATGTGTGTGTAAGATAAACAAAGTCAGTTTTCTTTAAATAAGAGCATGAAATAGAAGACTTCTTGAAACAGACTGCCTTCTGTACTATATTTGATCTATAATTCAGCCCACAAGCACTGTTAATAATTTTTCTGGCAAAGGAACCTAAGTTAGTGGCAAGCAAATTTGGAAAAGGTAGCATAAATATGACCTTTTCTAAGGATTGACAATGAGTTAATAAAAAAAGCTATATTTTTCAGCATGAACTCTATGTCAGTAAAACATATAAATGTTGTTGCTAGACTTCCCTAAGGGCAGTCCCAAGACAGAGTATTTTGTTCAAGCAGTCTATCAGCCATGGTTCCTAGAAGAGAAATGCTTTATATTTAACACGAAAATTCTCATTCTTTTTTTTTAGTAGATATGTTATTTTTGCCATTCTATACACTCACTGTCCTTTGAGTCATTTGGATCTGATATCCATCTGGGAAGTCATCTGAATTCCTCTCCTCCAAACAACCTTTCTGTTAAATTAGATTGTACCACAGTTTGTAATTTAGAGCACATGAATCAAACCTAAGCAAACTTATTTCTCCAGGCTATCATTACTTTATAGCTTGGCCACCGAAAAGAATAAATGAGACTTACTGTAAGTAGAGTACAGAGCCACTAACTCATTTTCCATTTTCCCATTGAAGGAATAGAGGGATAGGGAAGCTTCAATATTTTAACACTTAAAGACTGAACCTCAATTGGTACAGCATTCATGAGAAAGGAGCAATGGAAACAAACTAATGAAACATAGATTTGATGAAATCATTTGGGTGGGCTATGAGTCAAGGTCACTGATGTTAGCAAGTCCTTGCATGTTTTACTTTCCACCGCCATTCTGAGCGGTGTAAGATGGTATCGCATTGTCATTTTAATTTGCATCTCTCAGATGATTAATGACTTTCAACATGTTTTCATGTGTCTCTTGACCTTCCTTCTGTCATTTTTCGAAAATGTTCTATTTAGATCCGTTGCCCATTTTTTTATTGGATGGTTCATCTTCGTTTTATTGAGTTGTATAAGTTGGCTGTAGATTTTGGAGATTGAACCTTTATCAGTGATAACATTTGCAAATATGTTCTCCCATACAGTGATCCTTCTTGTTGTTTTGTTGATGGTTTCTTTTGCTGTGCAAAAGCTTTTTATTTTGATGTAATCCCATTTGTTCATTTTTTCTTTAGCTTCCATTGCCTTTGGAGCAGTATCAGTGAAGAAGTTTGTTCGGCATATATATGAGATTGTGCTGCCTGTGGATTCCTCTAGTATTTTTATGGCTTCCCTTCTAATGTTTAACTCTCATATCCATTTTGAGTTTATTTTTGTATTTGGTGTAAGTTGGTGGTCCAGTTCCATTTTTTTGCATGTATCTATCCAATTTTCCCAACACCATTTATTAAAGAGGCTATCTTGGCCCCATTGAGTGTTCATACCTCCTTTGTCAAATATTAGTTGAGCATAGTGGTTTGGGTGGATATTTGGGTTCTCTTTTCTATTCCATTGGTCTATATGTCTGTTCTTGTGCCAGTACCAGGCTGTTTTGAGAACAGTTGCTTTGTAGTATAGCTTGAAATCAGGTATTGAGATCCCACCTACTTTATTCTTCTTTCCTAGAATTGCTGTAACTATTCGTGGTCTTTTTTTGTTCCAGATGAATCTATGAAGAGTTCTTTCTAAGTCTGTGAAATATGTCATTGGTATTTTAATGGGTAGTGCGTTGAATCTGTAGATTGCTTAGGGTAGTATGGACATTTTAATGATGTTGATTCTCCCAATCCATGAGCATGGTATGTTCTTCCATCTGTTAACATCTTCCTCTATCTCTTTTTTCAGTGTCCTGTAGTTTTTTGTATATAGGTCTTTTACCACTTTAGTTAGGTTTATGCCTAAGTATCTTAATTTTTTTGGTGAGATGGTAAAAGGGATTGCTTTTTAGTTTCTCTTTCTGTAATTTTACTATTAGTGTATAGAAATGCCACAGACTTCTTAACATTAACTTTGTATCCTGCTACATTGCCGAATTCATTAATTAAGTCAATTAGTTTTGGAATGGAGTCTTTTGGGTTTTTTATGTACAATATCATGTCATCTGCAAATAAGGACAGCTTTACTTCTTCTTTTCCAATTTGGATGCCTTTTATTTCTTCTTCTTGTCTAATTGCTATGGCTAATACTTCCAGTACCATGTCAAACAGGAGAGGTGAGAGTGGGCATCCCTGTCTCATTCCTGTTCTTAGAGAAATGGTTTTAGTTTTTGCCCATTGAGTATGATGTTAGCTCTGGGTTTATTATATATTCCTGTTCTTAGGGGAAATGGTTTTAGTTTTTGCCCATTGAGTATGATGTTAACTGTGGGTTTTTTCGTTACAGCTTTTATGATTTTGAGGTATGATCCTTCTATTCCCACTTTACTGAGAGTTTTTATCAAGAAAGGGTGTTGGATTTTGTCAAATGTGTTTTCTGCATCAATTGATATGACTATGTGATTTTTATCTCTCAATTTGTTTATGTGATGTATCACATTTATTGATTTGAGGATATTGTACCATCCCTGCATTCCTGGGATGAATCCTGCTTGGTCATGGTGTATGATCTTTCTGATGTACTTCTGAATCCGATTTGCTAGAATTTTGTTGAGGATTTTGGCATCTATGTTCATGAGAGATATTACCCTATAATTCTCTTTCATTGTGTTGTCTTTATCTGGTTTTGGTGTTAGGGTGATGCTGGCTTCATAGAAGGTGTTTGGAAGTGTTCCTTCTTCTTGAATGTTTTTGAATAGTCTGAGGAGGATAGGTTTTTATTCTTCCTTGAATGTTTGCTAAAACTCTCCTGTGTAGCCATCTGGTCCCAGGCTTTTATTTGCTGGAAGCTTTTTGATTACTGCTTCAATTTCTTCCATTGTTTTTGGACTATTGAGATGTTTAGCTTCCTCCTCATTTAGTTTTGGAAGGTTATATGTTTCTAGGAAAATGTCCATTTCTTGCAGGTTGTCCAGTTTGTTGGAATAGAGTTGTTCATAGTATTTTTTAACAATCCTTTGTATTTCCACAGAGTCTGTTGTTATTTCTCCTCTTTCATTTCTGATTTTGTTTATTTGGGTCTTCTCTCTTTGCTTCTTGATGATCCTGGCTAGAGGTCCATCAGTCTTGTTTATCCTTTCAAAGAACTAGCTCTTTATTTTGTTGATCTTTTGAATTGTTTCTTTGGTCTCCAAGTTGTTTATCTCCTCTCTGATCTTCACTATTTCCTTCCTTCTGCATAAACTGGGGTTTTCTTGTTGCTCTCTTTCTAGCTCTTTGAGTTGTAGGTTTAGGTGGTTTATTATCATTGTTTAGGTGGTTTATTATCATTGTTTCCTGTTTTTTGCAGTTGGCTTGTAGGGCTATGAACTTCCCTCTCAAGACTGCTTTCACTGTGTCACATAAATTTTGTTTTGTTGTGTTGTCATTGTCGTTTGTTGCCAGGATGTTTTTTATTTCTTCCTTGATCTCCCTGGTTACCCAGTCGTTGTTTAATAGCATGCTGTTTAGTCTCCATGTGTTTGAGTTCTTTCTATTGTTTTTATTATAGTTGATTTCCAGTTTTATGCCACTGTGGTCTGAGAAAATGCTTGATATGATTTCTATCTTCTTGAATTTGAAGAGACTTTTCTTATGACCCAATATGTCATCTATTTTTGAAAATGACCCATGTGCACTGGAGAAGAATATATATTCTGTGGCTTTGGGGTGAAATGTTCTGAAGATGTCAGTTAATTCCATCTGGTCTAGTGAGTCATTTAGGATTGATGTTTCTTTGCTGATTTTTTGTTTAGAGGATTTGTCCAATGGTGACAGTGGGGTATTAAAGTCTCCTACTATGATTGTATTCCTGTCAATATCTCCCTTAATACCCTCCAGTTTTTTTTATGTATTTAGGTGCTCCTATATTGGGTGCATATATGTTTACCAGAGTTATTTCTTGTTGTTGGATTGTTCCCTTTAGTATTATGAAGTGGCCTTCTTTATCTCTTATTATGTCCTTCAATTGACATGTAATTTGTCAGATATAAGTATTGCAACCCCAGCTTTTTTTTTTTTTCATTTCCATTTGCCTGAAATACCATCTTCCATCCCTTCACCCTCAATCTGTGTGCATCTCTTTTTCTGAGGTGGGTTTCTTGCAGACAGAAGATATATGGATCATGTTTTCTTATCCAATCGGTTACCCTATGTCTTTTGATTGGAGCATTTATTCCGTTTACATTTAAAGTTATTATTGATAAGTACTTATCTGTTGCCATTTTTAGTCCTTACCCCCGAGCTCCTTCTTCACTTCCTCTTTCTTTTTATTACAGCAGACCCATTTCTTGCATTGCTGGTTTGGTGGTGATATATTCCCTTAGTTCATTTTGTCTGTGAAGCTTTTGATTTCACCTTCAATTTTGATTGACTGTCTTGCAGGGTACAGTATTCTTGGATTCAGACCCTTCCTTTGCATGACTTTGTATATTTTATTCCATTCCCTTCTAGCCTGACAAGTTTCTGTTGAGAAGTCAGTAGCTAGTCTTATGGGGGTTCCTTTGTAGGTAACTTTCTGTTTCTCTCTGGCTGCTTTTAAGATTCTTACTTTGTCGTCGGTGTTTGCCAATTTAATTATAATGTGCCTTGGTGTCGGTATGTTGGGGTTCATTTTGCTTGGAACTCTGTGAGCTTCTTGGATTTGTGTGGATTTTTCCTTTTCTATACCCGGGAAATTTTCTGTTATTATTTCTTCAAACATGTTCTGTAATCCTTGTTCAGTTTCCACTCTTTCTGGAACCCCAATTATATGGATGTTGTTTTGTTTCATGTTATCCCAAAGTTCCCTCAGACTCTCTTCTTGCTTTTTAACATTTTTTTCTAGAAGCTGCTGTACTTGGGTATTTTTTCCTACCCTGTCTTCTAGCTCACTGATGCGGTCCTCTGCTTCTTCTAGTCTACTTTTGATGCTTTCTATCGAGTTCTTTAGAGCAGTGATGTCATTGTTCATTACTTCTTGTTTATTCTGCACCTCATCTAGTTTCTTCTGCATTTATTCTTGCTGCTTCTTCATCTCCTCTTGGGTCTTCTTCATTTCCTCTTGGGTCTTCTTCACTTCCTCTTGGCTCTTACTCATATTGTCAAATTTGTCTTCCAATCTTTTAAACCAGCTTATGATCATTTCTCTGAACTCTTTCTCTGGCAGGCTTGTTTCTGCTTCTATTTTGTTTACTTCCTTTTCTGGTGAAACCTGCCTCTCTGTCTTATGTGGGCTGTTTATTTTTCTGCCCATGGTCTTTCTTCTCTGGGTGTCTGGTTATGTAGTTCTCAAACATACGTTGATTCAAAAGCACCATCTTCAACACTACAAGGTACAGCACGCAAGGCATTGAGTAGAAATATATTCAGGATGTTAATAATCACAAATAAGGTGACCACCAGTGAAGGATAAATTAGGGGTAAATAGAGAAAGAAGAAGTGGAAAATGAAGCAAAAAGTAAAGAAAGAAATCCCAAATCAAATTGGGAGAGCGAGAGAATAAAAAAAAAAGATAAATAAATGAACAAAAATATAAAATAAGATAAGAAAATAAAAAGGGGAAGGAAAGAAGAAGAGAAAAAAGTCAGATAGAAAAGAAAGCGTATAAGAGAGAAAGGGGGAACAAAATATAGATGTCAGTAGACAACTCCAATAGAATAGTCACTAATCCCGATAAAGGCCAGCAACCAGTACCTAGAGCTTAATGTAAACTGGAAATAGCAACTGGTATCGAGGGAGGTGAGGGAAAAGAGAGGTAGAAAACAAAGCAAGGAAAAATCAAAATAAAACAAGTAGAATAAACTAAAAGTATCTTACAAAATATTTAAAAAATCGATATAATCACTTTTTAGGCAAATAGCAACAAAAGGACATAGAGAAAAAACAACTTTTGACTAGTGAAGGCAAGAAGAGAGAGGTTTGTGTGTACTTGTAGTAGGCGATTTGAAATTAGATATATAAATGGGGTGAAATTTTAACCAGGTAAAAAGAAAGAATAGGGAGAATGTAAAGTTGGAAAAAGAAAAGAGAACTAAGACAACAAAATGGGGAAAATTAGGAGGAAAGTGTTGGCATAAAGGTAGAGTTGAGTTGGAGTAGTATTATGCTAAAGGGAAGATGAAAATAGAATGTAGAACTCTATTCCCAAAATAAAATAAATAGGAAACAAAATAACACTTGTTTTTTTTCGAAAAAGGTAAAGTACTAATAGTAAATAATAATACTAGTTTAAAACAAAAATGTAATAATTAAAAAGGAAAAATCAATTTATGCTGAAAGAAAAAAAAATAGTCTTTTAGTTAAAATATGTGAAAATGAAAAATAAAAAAAGGAAAAGAAAAAAAAAGAAAAAAGGAAATTGAAAAAAAGAAAAAAAATTAGGATGGTCCTTCACTTCCACTATTATTCTGCTTGGCACTCCTGTTTCTCAGTAGGGAAGGTATTGTAGTTCCCTATGTTCCCCCCTTGGTCTTTTAATCTCTTTATTCTTTTGTGGTTATTCGAGAGCCAATTTGTGTGTTATCCACTGGGTGGCAGTGTTTCAGAATTGATCTCTGAGACAAAGCATGGGACCTCTCTAGGCTGTGCTCAGATCCTGCTACTCTGTGGTTCTCAAGGCCTGTTTGTTGGGGTTTTGCAGCCGGGACACTTTAATAACTCCCAGGCTGTCCTTCTGCCCCAGAAAAAAAAAAAGGAGTTGTTTTCCAGAGCTCTCCTCCGTCAACAGCTCAGAGGGTTTGCCTCCACACTTAGGGATCATGCCCTGACCACCTCTGGGGACCTCTCCAGAGGCAGCTTTCCCGCAGCCAGGCTCCCTAGGCATACGCGTCTCTGTTGTGCGGGGGTAGGAGACCTCACCCCGACCCAGGCGAAATCTGACCCCTCCTCGCGCTGCGCGGATCTCCGAATCTGCCGCCCGGGCATCTGCACTACCTGGAAAGCCATGCTCTGGGTCCCTTGGTGGGTGCTTGGTGGGTGCCTCCGTCAGCCGCAGCTTCCAGACCTCCCTCTTATCCCAGGGGCAATCTGACCTCTCCGTGTGCCCGTGGATCTCTGAGTCTGCTGTGTGTCTGTGCCGATTGGAGAGCAGAGCTCTGGGTCCTCAGGTCCCCAGCTGCTTGATGGGTGCACAGCTGCCAGCTTCAGATGGCTGCAGACATCTACCTCCCTCTGATAGATGGCGTGGTCTCCGCCTTCATGCTGGGGGCTCGGGTGGACAAAAACCCCTTGGTAGTGGGGCTGCCTGGCCTGGAGAGCCCCGTCCAGCAGTTCCCTGCCTTCTCCTGGAGGATAACTGACTCTTAACTTGCCACCAAACACTCCCAGTGTGACTCTCAGCCGCTCTCTCTCCCTCTGCCCAGCGACAAAGCTCCAGATGCATCTGTTTACTTCACCGCCATTTTCCCTCCTCAAAATGATGATCTTGGGGATAATTTATAATCCAATAATGAGACAAAAATGTTCAGATAAATTTTTCTAAAATGAAAAACATATATATATATATAACTGCTTTTTTATACAAAAAATGTGAATATTTGAGTACAACTTCAAATAATAGAACAAGGAGATAAGGCTGAGGAGAGGATATGCAAAATAAACCAAATGGATATTGTTTTAATAGTGAGAACACTCATAAATTGTCATTCATAAACAAGGCATTTGGTTTCTTAGTGAAGAATCTTCTATTTTAAAGTTAAAAATAAATACATCTTACACTTGATCAGAGCCTGGGATCCAGCCTGCAATGGAGATATTGCCATTGAGCCAAACCAATCACGGTGAAATTACCACTGTTTTAAAGGACTTCATCCTATTATTTCTATTCTCTTTAAAAATTCAGTTAGGCTATTTTAGACAACCTACTTGGGGTTACTTTTTAATTCAAGGTAAATATGTCATCCTATAGCTAAAATCCATTTCCTTCAAGGATAAGAGTGAATATATGGAGTTTATTTAATTTTAAATTCCATCCCATTCAATTTTTATTTTTAAAGTATTCTTTTGTTTTCTTTTCCACTAGTGTTGCTTAGTTATTAAAAGAGTTTGCATTTACATAATAGGATTTAGATTTAGAGGAATTTTGTTAGAATATTGTTAAGTTAAATTTGCATAACTCTCCTGCAAAAGCAAAAGACATTTCTCCTATCATTACTGTCCAATGCATTCACACAGGATAAGTGTGAATAGTTGTCTCAATTGCAATGATGTCCTTCAAACTGCTTGTCTTTCATAAGTGCCTCAGTGGGAATATCCTTCAGGCTGAGTATATGAATTTATTCTTCATATAAGTCCATGCTTTCTAGGTGATTAGTGAAGAACTGCGGTGGAGAGACTCTAGAGTTCTCAAGGAAAAAAAATGCCTTTGGATAATGTGAAAATAACAAGAGTCTTTGTGAGTTTGAGAAAGACTGTCAGTGTATCTCCATGCTGTTCAAAGACTTGAGGCTCCTCCCACTTTGCTATTCTCAGATATCATGTCTCAAGGTATTAGTAATTATTTTCCTACTTTTAGTTGAATTTTCTCTGAAATGAGTGGTTAATATTAAGTACAGATATCTGTGGTTTCTTGAATAAATGTAGTAATGGGCATATATGCATTTTAAGAGTCATAGATTGTAGATATTAGAAGAGCTATCAAAAAATAGGGCTTAGTACTTTCTTGGGGCATGAAGCTGAGGATGTAAACTAGTAATTTTAGATTGTCACCCAGATTGAGGCAGCTAAACTTTCTCCCCAAGAACAGCTAAATGTTCTCCCTGCACAGTTTCAGGTTGCCTCAGGGCTCTCTCTACTATATGGCTTCTCACTGAACTATTTTTAAAGTGAACTGTTTCTTTTCTAACTTGCTAAATCCCTTGAGAGCACTGCACATCAACAACAAAACTCTTTCATAGGAAAGAAACAGTGTGTCAGCCCACACAATGTGACCTGGGACAGGAAAACCTTAGCTTCCTATGAGAAGTGCATACTCCTAGTTGGTTCTTTGGAACTAAAAGCACAAAAGCCAAAATGTACAAGGGTTAGAAGACATCCTGTAGACAAATAGACCCTCCTATGTCTGGTTTCAATGACAAATCTCAACTATTGGTTGTCAGATACATTTTATACCCACTCATCTGTGGAAAATGCTACAAGCAGATCCTCCATTAAGTGGAGTCACAGTCACCATCCCAGATCAATCACTTGCATATCTTACTCCTCAAACTTTTGGAACATTTAAGCTGATCAATAAAACCTTTGGATTTGGCCAATCCAACATTGCATTTCAATCAACTATTTCAAACAGAAAAGCAGACATCCTGACTACTAGACTAAAAATTAAAGACACTTATAGAATTAGCTAAGAAAGACTTCTCTTATTTGCACCTATAGTATTCCTTCCTTGGTTTTTAACACTAATAGAAATTCCTTCTCTCTTTCATGTAATTATTTTCCCCCCTTTTTAATAAACACCCCTTGTCTTCATCTCCTTGTCAGAACACTCTTTGATTTTCTGTCTGAATCTGTTCTCCCCAGAACTGCAATTCTTTTTTATTGCAAATAATCGTATGTTGACTCTCTCTTTGGCTCTATATTTTTAGGTGAACACATCAAACCTTTACATATCTCTTTTACCCAAACATTATTGAAATATTCCTAGTCTCTCATGTACATGAAATACAGAGACTAACTTCACCAATTTCCTCTAATCTGCAGAATGAACCAGAATGCAAGTGCTTTTTGAAAGCAGTGTCTCTTCCATCTATACTAATAAAAGTGTAATATGCTAATTAGAATGGATAGACCAGAGTCTTCCAGATGTCCTTCTTGTCAAAGCCTCAGTGGCTGTGAGGGCTGAAGAGGGCGAGCAGGCACTGCAGCTAACAGTGGAAGCAACAATGGGGTGATGGGAGTGACACCTTCCCCTGATTGGCCAGACTGCAGCTTTTTATGAATGAATTTTCCTGCACAAGGCCTCTAGTTTATACATAAATATGAATTTAAAAAATTCAGTCTTAATATGCACAATTGCAATTTGTTTATAAATGTTATAATAAATAAATGCTACAGATATGAAGAGAATTGCGAATATGTCTTTTTTCTTTTTTTCTAACTTTTTAATGACATTTATTTTTATTCATATGATTTTAATATTTTAAATGTGTTTACAGTTCTCTTAAGTTTTTGGAAAGAATTTTAGCCCCAATGAATTGGTGCCATTACATTTTTCAGAATTTTATCAAAATACCAAAAGCTACATTCAGTGGTGATTGCTATTCACCTCAGCCATAGGTCAATCAAAGCAGACTTTCTGTGGCTTGCCTTCCCCTGGTCAATTTTATTTTCATCATTTTAAGGCAGTGGGAGTTCTGGGCAATTTGCTCAGTGCAGATAGAAACAAATGTACAGGGGGGCATGAAAAAGATGATCCAGAAAAACAAACAAACAAACAAACAAAAAAACAACCCTGAGGTATTTGAACATTTTAAAACTCTGTAGGTTTTTGGAAGACTGACACTAGATCCAAAGCACAATGATATAATTTTAGCAACTTTACTGATACAGAAGTCAGTCAATCTGAATTAAACCATAGGTCACAGGGGGACTATTCTCCAAGAAGCACATGTTAAAATCACCCAGCTGTTCTGAAATAGGCTTACTGACAACGTGGAGTATCAGTTACCCAAGTCTGAAAGTCAGCAATACCAATTGGACTGCAAAATGTGTGACTTGTAAAGTTTTCTTTAAAAGACAGTTTCTTGGCATTTAACTGTACTGATTTATAATTTGATAGTATGACTTGCCTCAAGAAGATATTAGGAGCTATAAGATTAATTTAATAACCTTTTAAAAATATATAGTTTATTTAAATTTATTTGGCATGTAGCCTTGAAAAATCAGTTGAATATTTTAAAGGAAACTTTAAAGAAATAGTAATACAATTGTTTATTACAACTAATATTAAAGATATGAAAATGCAATTTCAATAGTTAGAAGAAATAGCAATGATACCTATTATTTGTTATGCAAAATAGTGCTAAGGGCATAGATTTTAACATTTAAAAATTTGATTTCCAGAGTAAAAATTATAAAAAATAGATTTGACAATAGTTACAGGAATAAGAAGAAAATAAATATCATTATTACTTATAGCAAAAGCCTTCTCAATTTTTATTAGTCTATTTTTCTAGTTTCACAATGCCTAGTCCAATTTTCCAGTTTCACAATGCCTAACTCTTACAAAGTCACAATTGGCTAAAGGTATTTAGTGTAAGACCTGAGTTAAGTTGTAGCTCTCTGTCAATATAGCCATCTTATCTAATAAAAGACTAATATGCAAATTGACCATACCTCTACTACACCCAGAAGCCACGTCCACCAGCCACACCCAGCAGCCAATGAGAACAAGTATGCAAATTAACCCAATCCAGAGGTTACAGCCACAGAGAGAGCAGGAGGGAGGCTTGAGTTGCCCCTGGCGATGGAGGAAGCCAAGCTTTCTGAACACCCTGGCCAGCTCAGGCCTCCACTTAAGGCAACAAAGTTTCAAGGGCTGTGGAAGCAGAAGGCTTGGCTCCACTCCAGGCTACAAAGTTTCAATTGTAGAAGATAAATAAATCCCAGATACCAAAGCCTCCACTTGAGCCGCCAGGGGGTGTGGCCAGACTGCAAAACACCACTTGCCCCTCACCCAGGTCACCCCATGCCCCAAGGGAACAGCCACCCTGATCCAGGACACCCTTTAGGGCAAACTAGCTGGCCCCCACCCGTGCACCAGGGCTCTATCCTATATAATAAAAGAATAATATGCAGATTGACCATCACTCCCACATATAAGATG
This sequence comes from Lasiurus borealis, assembly GCA_004026805.1. Lineage (NCBI taxonomy): Eukaryota > Metazoa > Chordata > Mammalia > Chiroptera > Vespertilionidae > Lasiurus > Lasiurus borealis. Next base: position 4,442 of record PVJN01022718.1, on the reverse strand, counting down.
ACTGTCCCCATGTGGTCAAAAGATCCTGCCCCTATGTGACACAAGATGGTCACCACAAGATGGCCAGCAGGGGAGGGAAGTTAGCAGGGACCAGGCCTGCAAGGGAGGGCAGTTGTAGGTGATCAAGCCTGCAGGGGAGTGCAGTTAGGGGTTACCAGACTGGCAGAGGAAGGAAGTTGGGGGTGACTGGGCCTGCAGGGAAGGACATTTAGGGGCAAACAGGTTGGCAGGGGTGCAGTTAGGCATCAGTCATTGCAGACAGGGGAGTGGTTAGGGGGCGATCAGGCTGGAAGGCAGAAGTGGAAAGGGGCAATCAAGAAGGCAGGCAACCAGTTGGTAGGCAGCAGTCTGTATTGTGAGAGGAATGTTCGACTGCCCATTTAGGACCAATCCTACCTTGATTGGGCCTAAACCAGCAGTTGGACATCCCTCAAAGATTCCCAGATTGGGGAGAGTGCAGGCTGGCTGAGGGACACCCCCCATGCACTAATTTTATGCACCAGCCTCTAGTATTCTCTATAATTGCCATTAGCACAATGTCTTTGAATCATAAAGCAGAGTATACAATACAGACCATTATATGTTTGACATATCAGTACTTTTTGCTTTCCCTTTCTTTTCCTTCCTCCTGGCCATTCCCTCTCCATCCTCTAGCAACCACTGATCCATCTTCAATGACTATACATGAGTTTCCATAAAATGGAATCATACAGTATATATGCTTTATTGCCTGATTTTGCCTACTCAGCATAATTATTTTGAGATTCAGAATTGTTGCTACATGAATCAATTTGCTACTCTTAATGCTGAGTACTATTCCACTATGTACATTATGACAATGTTTTCTGTCAACAGTACTATAGTATATTCATCTGTAAATGGACACATGGACTGTTTTCAGTTTTGGATTATCATATCTAATAAAAGAGTAATATGCAAATTGATTGGACCTCTGATACACCCAAAAAGCCACACCCATCAGCCAATCAAGTATGCAAATTAATCCATCCAAGATGGCTGAGGACACGGAGAGAGCAGGAGGCTTGTGTTTCCCCAGCAATGGAGGAAGCCAAGCTTTCTGCACACCCAGGGAGCCCATGCCTCCACTCAAGGCTACAAAGTTTTAATTATAGAAGCTAAATAAATCCCAATAAAAATGGCAGCAGCCACGGAGCTGGAGAGTTCAGGAGGCTTGGGTTGCCCTGGCAATTGAGGAAGCCAAGTTTCTGCAGTCCTGGCCTGCCTTGGCCTCTGCTTAAGGCTACAAAGTTTCAATTATAGAAGATAAATAAATCCCAACAAAAATGGCTGTGGCCATGGAGCAAACTATGTCTTATCTGCATTAGTTTTTTGGGGGGGATTTTTTTTGTCCTTCCTCCTTCCTCATTGGTAACAAGCCTCTTTGTATGATTACAAATTTTCAATTTCCACTCATAAGGTTAAACAATATCTCTTTTCCCTCATTAAGAGTACTGGGTCCCATAATATTTCCTGTCCTTCTTATAGGGCAGGTTTTGCTCTCTCACTTATCCACAGAAACAGTGGGCCTTTGCCTGGGCCCAGAGACAGAGGAAGGGAGGGAATGTGCAGTTTCTTAAGCTTCTCTAAAGGCTGTTTTCTCCTCCCAGTTCTCCTGAAACAGTGGACTTCTACCTGTATGTGTGATACCAGATAATTTTCTGCCCCTCCGTTAGCAACTTGTGTGTTTTGTTTTATTTTAATTCACAACTGAGGATATATTTTCATTCATTTCTTTAGAGGGAGAAAGAGAGACAGAGAGATCCATGTAAGAGAGAAACATTGATTAGTTGCATCATGTACTTGCTCCAGCCAGGATCTAACTCACAACCTTTTGGTGTATGGGACAACACTCCAACTAACTGAGCCACTGGTCAGGTCAAAAACTTAAATTTTTTAATTCCTAAGAGAGAAAAAATGTTCATGTAAATGCATATTTTCTGTCTTGATTTTTCTTATTTAAATAATAAGTTGAATTGGATGATTATTTTCAGTTTAAGCCTATTTCTGCTATGACACTAAGTTTTTTTCTTAAGTCCCAGGATAGCACATCAGCATTAAATCAAGTGCAGATAGTCATCATTATTTGAATAAAGTGTTTTTTGTTTGTTTGTTTTTAAATATATTTTATTAATTTTTACAGAGAGGAAGGGAGAGAGATAGAAAGTCAGAAACATCAACAAGAGAGAGACATTGATCAGCGGCCTCCAGCACACCCCACAGTGGAGATGTGCCCGCAAGCAAGGTACATGCCTCCAACCGGAATTGAACCTGGGACCTTTCAGTCCACAAGCCAACGCTCTATCCACTGAGCCAAACAGGTCTCAGTTGAATAAAGTGTTTTGATTGAGAATAAAAATGCAGATATATTTGAGATATTAACTTTCTTAGCACCATGTGGAAGTAAAGTCCTGTCTATTAAGAAAAATGGGTCTTAAAGCTATTATCCCCTTTCAACAAAATGCCACTCAACATGTATCATGAATCCTATCTAATAAACTTAATATGCAAATTGACCATGCCTCCACTATACCCATAAGCCATGCCCATCAGCCACACCCACCAGCCAATCAGAAAAATATGTAAATTAACCCAACCAAGATGGCTACAGCCACAGAGAGAGCAGGAGAGAGGCTTGGGTTGCCCCTGACTATGGAGGAAACCAAGCTTTCCGAAAACCCTGGTAGGTCCAGACCTCCGCTTAAGTCAACAAAGTTTCAAGGGCTGTGCAAGCAGAAAGCTTGGCTTCACTCCAGGCTACAAAGTTTCAATTGTAGAAGATAAATAAATCCCAGATACTAGGGCCTCCACATGGGTCTCTAGGGAGTGTGGCCAGTCTGCAAAACACCACAGGCCCCTCACCCAGGCTACCCCATGCCCCAAAGAAATACCCATCCTGATTCAGGACATGCTTCAGGGCAAGCCAGCTAGCCCCCACCCATTCAGAAGGCCTTTATCCTATCTGATAAAATAATATTATGTAGATTGACCATCACTCTAACACACAAGATGACTGCACCTATGTGGTCAAAAGATCCTGCCCCCATGTGGACACAAGATGGCCACCACAAGATGGCCAGGAGGGGAGGGCAGTTGATAGGGACCAAACCTGCAAGGGACAATTGTGGGCAATCAGGACAGCAGAGGAGGGCAGTTGGAAGGGCCCATGCCTACAAGGGAGGGCAGTTGGGGGTAATCAAGCCTGCAAGGGAGGGCAGTTAGGGGTGACCAGACTGGCAGAGGAGGAAAGTTGGAGGTATCTGGGCCTGCAGGGGAGGGCATTTAGGGGTGACCAGGCCTTCAAGGGAGGGCAGTCAGGGGTGACTAGGCCCACAGGAGAGGGCAGTTAGGGGCAAACAGGTTGGCAGGGGAGCAGTTAGGCATTAATCAGGCTGGAAGGAAAGTGGTGAAGGGGTGATCAGGCTGGCAGGCAGAAATGGTTAGGGGCACTCAGGAAGGCAGGCAGGTGAGCAGTTAGGAGCCAGCAGTCCTGGATTGTGAGTGGGGTCCCAGATTGAAAAGGGTGCAGGCTGGGCTGAAGGACATCCTCTCCCATGTAAGAATGTTGTGCTCTTGGCCTCTAGTATTATAATAATTATGTACCTAATCTTCCTCATTCATGTTCCAACTTCACAACATTTCCTTAAAAGTTACGTTGCCTGCTTGGTATCTTTTGAATAATGGTAGACTCTATATTTCCCTATAAACTCATCAATCCTGTCTTTAGATTATTTCTTAGAACTTCCATTCCTTTCAAAACACAATTGAGCTGAAAGATTTCTAATAAATGTTTCCTATGACAAAATAAGGCCTTATTTCATTGCCTTTTCTTTTTCTGTTCATGTTCATTTATGAATTATGATATTGAAACACTCATGTATAAATTATTTTCAATCTAAGTATAAAATATTTTCCAATCTGAGTATAATAATGCCCTAACTTGAAAATATGTTCTTCTAGAGACAATTAAATGTCTTGCATGTCCTTTGTGTGTGCCCTAGCTCAGCATGAAGAGAAAATAACCTCTACTTAATAGCCCAATTTTCCTGCTTATATTAAAAAGTGGTAAATATTTATTGAAAAATTACTATATGCTAAACATTGTGATTAAGATCTGAGTGGCCAGATTATTATGATCTCTGAAAACAATAATCTGGCCACACTCAGTGTATATCCTATATAATAAAAGGTGAATATGCGAATTGTCCCTTTGACCAAGAGTTCAACTAGCAGGCAGGTTACCAACTGCCCATGTCCTCTCACCCTGGCCAGGCTGGCCAGACCCCACCTATGCACGATTCATGCACTGGGCATCTATATATATATACATACACATACATACATACACTGAGTGGCCAGATTATTATGCATTCAAAGATCATAATAATCTGGCCACTCAGTGTGTGTGTGTGTGTGTGTGTGTG
>PVJN01022717.1:18389-33174 GCA_004026805.1 Lasiurus borealis | reverse complement strand
CCACCCAGCAGCCAAGACGAGGGCCCGGGTGCAGGAAGACCACGCCCTGGGCCTGGAAGACGTGAAGGAAACAGGCGACCGCAGCCTCCTTGGAGAAGGCTCCATGCCGGCGGGGGACACGGCCTGGGGTCCCCCCCAGGGTCCCTCATCGCCGCAGCGTGACCTGGACAGGCCGCTGCACTTAGGGGCCCAGTTTCTCAGGTGCCTCAGTGAGAGCAGAGGGCCCGGAAGTGCCCGCCTCCCCGCAGCCCCACCCCCCCACGGGCTCCTGGCCCTGCAGCAGAGGTGTGGGCCGTGGCCTGGTGACCCTGAAATCCTGCCGCAAGGCCTCGCCTCCCGCACACGTGTCTGCTGAGCCCTCCCGGGGCAGGCGGGCTCCTGTGCCTCTGGGACAGAGACCAGGACTGGGATGGGGACCATGACCGTCCCGCGCTGTGGGCAGCGGTGAAGAGCCGGGCTCAGAGCCCCAGCCCAGATGGGTGACTGCTGCCGGCTCCGGTCTCCAGAACAACGGCCCCTCCTGGGTCCAGGCGTGGCCCCGAGCTGGGAGGCCGGAGAGGCAGGGCTGCGGGGAGAGGTGCGCCCCCCTCTAGGACTTCCCTGAGTCACGGGGTTCCTGTCCCAGATGGCGCCGGGGGCGGCGTCTCCTGCGGCAGCAAAATTAGCTGAGGGGCACGGGTGCCGTGGGAAGAGCGTGTGCTCTGGAGGCAGAGCCCCAAAGCTGGGCAGAACCCCAATTCCACCGCCTGCTGGCTGGGGGGCCCAGGCAGGGAGCCTGGCCTCTCTGAGCCTCTGCTTCTCATCACTGCGGGGGTGCGGGATGGGGGTGGGGGTGGGGTTCGGGTGTAGAGGACAGCTGAGTGAAGACTGTGCTGCCTGTAGCTGTCACCCAGCCCTGCTCTGGGCACCCATCCCACAAACACTGGCTCCCCAGCCTGCACCAGCACCCGTTCCACCTGCACCCATTCCACCTGTACCCATTCCACCTGTGCCTGTTCCATCTGCACCCATTCCACCTGCGCCCATTCCACCAGCGCCCGTTCCACCAGCGCCCGTTCCACCTGCACCCAGGTCGTGGCACGGGAGGAGGGCCGCCCGGCTCCCCATCGGGGTCAGAGAAAACCAAGCCCGGCTCGGCCACCCTCTCAAAGCTCGCCCAGTGCGCACAGGAAGCGCCAGACGCCGGCACAGCGGTCAGCGCGGGGGACTCCGGCCCCCAGGCCCTCGGCACGCTCCCAGCTTCCTCGCCAACAGCAAAGGCAGGCGGGCGGGGAGCGGGCAGCCAGCCCGCCGTGAGCTGTCCCGGGGTTGCAGCCAGAGCGGGTGGGGAGGGTCGGGGCTGGGGACGAGGGACCATCCAGCCCCGGGGAAAACCGGATCGCGCCTCCTCGGCATCTAAACCGACCCAGCCGCTTCCTGTCCGCCCGGAGCCTGGTCCCTCCCAGCAACACTGCACGTCCCCATCCAGAGTGTGACCCCCATCCCATCCAGTCTCCGGTGGGGGCCTCGGACCCGGTGCTTCCTCCCGTCTGCAGGTCCCCGCTTCCGAGCACACGCGCTGGGCCCCAGGTGGGGCCTCCGTCACACGTGAGGAAACGGAGCCAGGGAGCCGTGGGCTCCCCGGGGTCACTCAGCCGGTCAAGCACCACCTGGGCCCGCACAGGGGTCCCCAGCCCACCTCACCGCCCGTCTCCCCACCGCCCGGCTCCTTGCAAAGACACAGGTGCCCGACCCCGCCCCCAGGCTGGCAGCCACTGCCCCAGTTTCTCACCTGCCAGCCCGCCGGCCCCATATGGACCTGCACCTGGAGCCGGACCAGTGTCCCGGTTTGGGGCTTGGGAAACTGGGTCACCTGCAGGAAGGAGCCATCGGCAAGGTGTGCTGGGGTCACAGGCTGACCCCGAGGGCTCCCAGCTCCTCGCCTGGGACTCGGGGAGACGCACAGAAGCAACGTCATCACTGGCTCCTTGGGGTCCAACGGGAGGCCCCAGCCCCGTGGGGTCTGCAGGTTTGGCCCCCTCTGGCCCGGCGCAGACTGGCACCAGGGAGCCGCACACCCAGCCCGCTGGCTGCCCACCCCGGGCCCCAGCTCCGCCTGCTCCAATGGCAGGCCGCCCCCTTTCTGTGGTCAAGGGCGGGGCTGGGGCTCAGAGGGCAGATCACGGCCGCAGAATCACCCGGCAACCTCTCCCTTGATGCTGACAGAGGATGGGGTGGGTGGCCCCCTGCACCGTGACCCGCGGTCAGCGGCAAGACCCGCCTCTGCTGGGACCTTCCCCAGTGCCAGGTGCACCCGTGCCTGCTCAGTGGCCGTTAAGAATCCCCAGGGGGCCAAAACCGGTGTGGCTCAATGGATAGAGCGTCGGCCTGGGGACTGGAGGGTCCCGGGTTCGATTCCGGTCAAGGGCATGTACCCTGATTTCGGGCACATCCCCAGTGGGGGGCATGCAGGAGGCGGCTGATCAATGTCTCTCTCTCTCATCGATGTGTCTGGCTTTCTATCCCTCTCCCTTTCTCTGTAAAAAATCAATAAAACATATTTTAAAAAGAAGAAAAAAAATCCCCAGGGGACATGCTTCTGGCTCCGGTTCAGAGCTGACGCCACGGGAGGCACACAGGGCAGCGGGCGCAGAGGGAGGCTGGCCCCGGGGGGACCCGAGAGCCTCCGTGCCCTCCCCCCGCGCCCCCGGCGATGTGCACGTACCGGGAACTAAGCCAGGCGGAGGGGTCCCCAGAGAGGAAGGAGTGGAGGCCATCGGAGGGGCCCTTGCATCTGGACCCCACCCTAGCCCAGCGCACCCAGCTCCTCCTGGCTGGGGGAGGGCATGCCTGCTGGGACCCTCAGTCTCCTCGCCTGTAAAATGGGGAGAACCCCCGCACCTCGAGGCTGATCACAATTCTGAGAGATGAGCTGCTGAATACGTGATGCAATGGGTGGGGGTAGGGGTGGACTTACCCCTCCCCCCCCCTCCCACCCTCTACCCCTTCTTTCCTGGCTGAGGGGTGGGGGAGGGCGGTGCCGGTGGGAAGCCGCCCCTGGAAGGTGAGGGTGCCGCGCCGTTCGGGCGAAGGTGGCAGTACACCACGACCACCTCTGTGACTCCGCTGCCTCCCTGGGGAACCTGGGCCCTCACAGATCTAACCTGCGTCCCCCGGGGGCATGGCTCTCAGGGAGATGCCCCCGACGCCAGGACAGGAGGACACGCCTTCGCAATGAGGTCCCTGGAGGGACATCCACAGGCACAGAGGGGGAGCCCAGGCTGGGACGGGGCCCCGTGCAGGCCAGCTCCCCTCCCCCGGGCCCTGATCATCGGCTTAGGTCTCCCTGGCTCCAGCGTCCAGTCCTTCCCCCTGCACCAGCCCCACCCCCACCGCAGGCCAGCCGCCGCCAGCCTGACGAGCGGGTCCACGCAGCACAGTCGTTAACGCGATAATTACATCCCCACGGAGACGATCATGCAGCCGTTCCGAGGGTTTGCTCGCGCGGCGATAGCGCGGGACGTGTTGACAGCGTGTTCAATACTGAAAAGCTCACCACCGGGGTCTCTGCGGCGGTCGGCGGGGGCGGGGGCGGGGGCGGGGGAAACAGCCACTGGAACAGGGGCTCAGGCAGGGCGGCCAGGAGGTGTGTCCCCTCTCCTTATGCTACCGCTGGGTCTCCTGATTATTCACCGAGAAACGTGGAACTGAAAGCAACGTCTTCTCACCAGGAGCCTCTTCTCTCTCTCTCTCTCTCTCTCTCTCTCTCTCTCTCTCTCCCTCTCACACACACACACACACACACACACACACACACCAGAGTCTGACTGACACCAGGATGACGGGTGAGGCCTCCGGGCCTCCGTCCACAGCCGCGCCTCTCCCTGGGGCTCTGAACGGTCCAGGGTTGGATCACCGTTCACACCGGAGCCCGGGTGGGAGCCACTGCCCTTCAGGCCTGCCTCCTCCAGCGGCTCACCCCCTGCTGGGCTGTCCCAGAAGCAGACAGGCCAGCTCCAGGTCAATGACTCTCTCTCCTCACTGATGTTTCTCTTTCTCCCTCTCCCTTCCTCTCTGAAATCAATAAAAATATATACAGTGGTACCTCGAGATACGAGTGCCCTAACATATGAGATTTTTGAGATACGAGCCGTGGAGGGAGCGATTTTTGCTTTGAAATACGAGCAACATTTGAGATAGGAGTCATCGCGCGGATCGGCCGGCTGCACACGACCCACCAGTTTACCGCCACTTGAGCGCCTCATAGTTTCCCACGCCTCAAGGTGACGGAACAAATTAAACTCGTATCTCGAGGTACCGCTGTATTTTTTAAAAAAGAATCAGACTGCTATGAGGCCCGATTTGAGGGTGTGCCGTGTGTCAAACACGGGACCAGCCTCTAGCGGGGACCAGGTAGGAGTTGCATAAGCAGAAGCGGAGAGGGGCAAGGGCGGTCTCTACCGAGACCTACAGGACCCGGCCCTCGGTGTCCTGTCTCATGACCTGAGCTGGCTCAGCCCTCCCGGCTGGCCCTGGGTGCCCCAGCTCCGGCCACGGCTCACACAGGCTCCTAGAAGCAAGAAGGAAGTTCCTGGAAGGCGCTGAGGGAGCCACAGGATGGAGGAGAGGGCGCGGCCGCTGGGCAGTGGCCTCACACAGAGCAGGAGCTGGGCAGGCCTGGGGGTTCTGTTCCAGGGACCCAGAACTATTTTAGTTATCTGTGGCTGGGTGATAGGTCACCTCAAACACCAGTGGCTCGCCCTGGCCAGTGCTCAGTGGTTAGAGCGTCAGCCGCAGACCAAGGGATCGAGGGTTCAATTCCCAGTGAAGGGCAGGCACCTGGGTTGCAGGCCGAATGCGGGAGGCTACCAACCCATGTCTCTATCTATCTATCTCTATCTCTCTCTCTCTCTTTCCTCCCTCCCTTCCACTTTCTCTAAAAATCAATGGGAAAATACCCTCAGGTGAGGATTTAAAAAAAAAAAATCCCCTAACTGGTTTGGCTCAGTGGAGAGAGTGTCGGGGCTCAGACACGAGCTAGGGACAGTGCGGGGAAACCTTACAAAGCAGCGGGGGCCGTCTCCGGCAGCCGGGGTCCATCAGGGGACGGAGAATCTCTGTCAGAAAAGACTAGAAAGACAGACCCCCCAGCTGCAGGGGCCGGACTCTGGGTCCGAGTCAAACCCCCCGGCTGGAAGGAGACACCGCTGAGACCCGGGCACTGTGGGGGCACCAGCGTCCGACGAGCAGGCGCCCATCCTCCCGTCGTGCGGGACGTGGCGGTGGCGGTGGCGGTGGCGGTGGCGGTGCTAGTTCTGAGGGAGAGGCCCACCCTTGTCAGGGGTGCGGGCGGGTGCAGGCGGGTTTGCTTCAAAGCCCCGGGGCCGGAAGGAGGGGACCATGACGGAAGACAGTGCGGCGAAACCAGAGGACACGGGAGGGGAGAGGGGGGGGGCAGGCCACAGGGCACCCCTCCGGGTCCCCAGGAATGTGAGAGCTGCCACACAGGCTCCGAAAGGACGGCAGCGGCAGAGGCTGACAGGGACAGTGAGGGCAGCTCCAGGACAAAGCCCGGATGGAGGCCTGTCTGCCTCACGGGGGGAAGCCGCACCTCACCGCTGTCCGGGCCGCAGCCTCAGCAGCGCGGGGAGAGGAGGCCCGGCCTGCCCGGGGGGGCCCTGAGCTGCAGTTTGGAGGTTCCGCCCCCGCTCGGGCAGCGGGGCCCCTGAGCCGCTTTGTTCTGCCTCAATGGCCCATTCAGCCAGGGCTCCGCCGGACAGCGATCCCCTCTGTGCCAGGCGGCCGTGCCCGTCCTGGGCAGCACAGCGGGCCCAGGGGGGCCTGTTCCCCGGGCAGCTGGCAAGTGCCCCCTGGGCCCAGGCAGAGGAGCCTGGACGGTCACTTTGCCCATGTCACTTCGCACATGCCGCTCCTCCTGCCTGGAACGTACTAGAATGCCATGTCCCTTGGGTGTCGGGGAACCTGGGGCCTCTGGCCTCAGCTCTTCCTTCCTTCCTCTCACCAGCCCTCATTCTCCCTGTCTAGCAGGCAGTGGTCATTGTAGAAATAGCTGTTGAATGAATGAATGAGTGAGTGAATGAATGATTGAATGAATGAATAACTGAACAACTGAATGAATGAGTGAATGAGTGAGCGAATGAATGAATGAGTGAATGAACGATTGAATGAATGAATAACTGAACAACTGAATGAGTGAGTGAATGAGTGAGCAAATGAATGAATGAGTGATTGAATGAATTACTGAACAACTGAATGAGTGAATGAGTGAGCAAATGAATGAATGAATGAATGAGTGTGTGACAGCAACGACCTTGATCCTCAATGTTCAACATCTCCCGTCCGTCCCCCTGGGCATAGACAGGGGATCACTAACTGTGGAAAACAAGTGAAAAGGGTGTTCAACCTCATTGGCATTCAGACAGGAGTTAAAACAAATACGTTTTGCCCGTGATATTTGCAATGGGCAAACAAATTAGAATGCCTAATGCTGAGCGGCAGGTGGTAAAACAGGAACTTTCTGGAGAACAATTTGGTCGCTCGCGTCAGGAACATGAAACGCGTTCGTAATTTTACATAACACTGCAGGCATAGGACTCTCTCTCTGAAGAGAATTATCTCAAAATCTGGGGGAGGGACGTGAGCAGGGAGTCTCCATGTACCGTGTTCATTCACTCAGTGTTGGTCATAGAAGCAAAAAAAAAAAAAAAAGCCACATAATTCCCCACCAATCGGAAGTGATTAAGTGAACGATGGCATGTGTCAGAGGCGGGGTGTGCGGCTGATAAAGGAAGTGGGGAGGCAGGGCTGGGGTACACGAAGACCTGCTTCATGAACAGTAAACTTGAGGGGCTGGTTGGGGGAGCCCCAACTCCACTGCCCACCCCCACCAGGTCTGCGGGGAGACATGGGAATAAAGGTTGGGATCTAAAATGAGAGAAATGAGCTGGCCTAGTGGCTCAGGGGTTGAGCATCGGCCTATGAACCAGAAGGTCACGGTTTGATTCCCAGTCAGGGCACATGCCTGGGTTGTGGGCTCCATCCCCAGTGGGGGGCGTACAGGGAGCAACCGACCAATGATTCTCTCTCATCATTGATGTTTCTATCTTTCCCTCGCCCTTCCTCTCTGAGATTAATAAAAATACATTTTAAAAAATTTAAAGGGAAAGCACTCAGTGCCTCTAATTGGAACAGCCCATGGAGTTGAGCGGCCTCTTAAATACTATCACCCCACCCAACAGGGAAAAGCTGCCCAATGGGTGATGGACTCTCACATCTCCACCAATCACAAAAGCCAAGGGGGTGGGAGGAAGGCGGGCCAAGGGAGGCCACCTTCCCAGGAAGTCCCACCTTCCCCCTACTGCATGGTAGGCCAACTACATAATTTGTGGGCCCCCCCCCCCAGGACAGAATGAACACGCAGAACCCCTTGTTCAAACAGCAGCGGGAAGTGTCATGGAAGGTGCGAAGATATAAAGCCCTTTCCTTTTTCCATGACCTGTCAAGGTGTTATTTATTTGCCATTTAATGCCAAGTGAAATAAAAGGTTTAAATTATCGGCCTACGTTTTATCGCTCTTCATTCTGGGGTGCAATTCAAGTTTCAAATGCACATCGAAGGGCGGGGAGCTGGGGCGCAGAATCGCCAAGACACGGTCTGCAGCTGGGGGCTCCACACGCATGTGCTTTCTTCTCCCCAGAACAGAGCACACGCTGCCCCAGACCAACTCGTCTGTTTTTTATTTTTGTTGTTTTGTGTGTGTTTTTTTAAATATATATTTTATTGATTTTCTACAGAGAGGAAGGGAGAGGGACAAAGAGCCAGAAACATCAATGAGAGAGAGACATCAATCAGCTGCCTCCTGCACACCCCCCACTGGAGATGTGCCCAAAACCAAGGTACATGCCCTTTACCGGAATCGAACCTGGGACCTTTCGGTCCGCAGGACCGACGCTCTATCCACGGAGCCACACGGGTCTCGGCCAACTCATCTGTTTTTATTCCACCTTTTCTTTAATCCTCCCCAGAGGATATATTTTTCATTGACTTCTAGACAAGTGGAAGGGAGGGAGGAGGGAAAGAGAGAGGGAGAGAGAGAAAGTGATCTGAGAGAGACACATCCATCGGTTGCCTCCTGCACACTCCGCTACCAGGGCTGGGGAACCTGCATCGGAGGTACTTGCCCTTGATCAGGAATTGAACCCACGACCTTTCAGTCCGTGGGCCAATGCCCTCACCTCTGAGCAACCAGCCAGGGTTCTTTTTATTATTATTACTAGTTTTATTGATTTTAGAGAGGAAAGGAGAGGGAGAGAGAGATACGTAGAAATATCCGTGATGAGAGAGGAACATCATCCATCGGCTGCCTCCTGAACATCCCCTTCATCCGGGGATCGAGCCTGCAACCCGGACACGTGCCCTGAACAGGAAGGGAACCGTGATGTCCTGGTTCCTGGGTCAAAGCTCAACCGCGGAGCCATGCCGGCCGGGCTTTATTCCCCTGGGTGATGCTCACCCCTTCTACACACACCGCTCCGCTGGGCTGGGTGCTGGGAGCGGGAGGAACCCTGGGTCCTGCTTCCCCTCCTCCACCGCCGTCACTCCCAGCATCGGTGATTGGCTCACACGGGAAGTAACCGGAGCAAGAAAGCACCCGAGAGGGCGCCCCGGTCCTTGGTTCCGCTGGAGTGTCACTGCCTCCTCCCCTCGTCCACCTCGCGTTCCGGCTCACACGGAAGCAGGGCCTCTGGGGGCTGTGGCCGCCTCTGCTCACGCAGTCACAACCGCGCTGAGCCCCGCCGGCCCCACCACGCAGGGAGCCGGCCACCCTCCACGGTCACGCGGGCCAGGCCCCAGGGAGCTGCCCAGAGACGTGCACGTGCGGCCTCTGCTCGCACATACATGCCATCTTCCCCTCCGATATCATGTACGAAGCACGGCTCACAGGTGAAATGATGGAGGACTTCACAGGGTCCCCGCAGCCGCTGAGCCACGCCGGGGTCCCACTGAGGGTGGCCCCACAGGCTGGACAGTGCACACCGCAAAGCCGGCCCCCCAGCCGAGCCCGGGAAAGTCTCACCCCTCGTGCTTAACCAGAAATCAGCTTCCAGATGGTTTGCAAGGAGCGATGACGGCTCGTCTTACAAAAGGACACAGACACGGCGTTTCCAAAGGCTGAGGAACCATCAGCCACTGGAGCGGCGCATCGGGAGGGGCTGCAGGCCTTTCTGCACATCGGCCTGCTCCTCTGCAGCGCCCCCCGGAGGCCCAGCCTTTCACAGACGCCCCCCCCCAAACTCAGACACCTCGGAGGGAAACAGCCTGTGGCCCTGGAGGCTTCCAGGATGAACACCAAAAGCTGCGGCTGGCGCAGAAGCAGGCGGTGGGGTGGGGACTCGGTGTGAGGGGGTGGGGCTGCCCTGGGATCCGCTGGCCGCACGTCTCCCGCTGGGAACCACCCCTGTCCTCGGGAGAGTGAGGACTCACTGATGGGACATCAACCTCAATACCCCCCACACGCTGCCAACCCGGCTGAAGCTGGTTTCCCACAGATGGCACCCCCTCACCAGCGGGGCTCAGGCCTGGGCAGAAAGCTGACCATATCCAGGGCACGACCCAAAACATGAAGGTCACCCCAGGGGCAGGCGGTAAAACATGCCCAGGGCTGGATGGAGAGGGGCCTGTGCCCCCTCCTGACCTAACAAGTTCCTGAGTAAGCCCCTGCCCTCCTCTGAGCTCCCCCTTTCTGCCCTCACCTCTGGAGAGATAAACCGGTCACTCTCAAGTCACGGGGCGCACACAGGGATGGCAAGGATACAGGGTGAGAGAAACAGGAACGTTTCTGTCCACGCATGAAAGAGGCACGTGCGTATAACAGAGCTGGAGGGCAGAGATGCCGCAGGGAGGGAAGGCTGTGGACTGGCAGAAAGTATGCCCCCGACTGCATTCCCCGTCGGGTGCCTGGGAGTGGCTGTTGCTTCCGAAAGAGACCCAGCCACCTGCCACCTTCCTGGCCACCTCCCCTGGCTGTGAGATGGGGTGTCTGGTCCATCACTGCCGGCCCAGAGCCAGACCCAGCAGTCAACTGCTGCTCTAATTCACACTAAGGTGTGAGTGACTAACAAAACCTAAGCTCTTCCCAAAGAATCTGAGACTTTACAGGAGACTCAGACACTCAAGGAGGGCTCCTCCTTGTGAAGATGGCATTGAACCTGAGCCCCCAAGGATGAGAAGAGTAGGGGGGAGGGGTTCTGAGAGAGGACACAGCCCAGGCCAAGCCTAGAAAACAAGGAACGTGGCTGCTGACAGTATAGGAAGGGGATCCGAGCATCTGCGGACGAAAGGACCAGGTGGGCCAGGCATTCGCACACCTGGGTCTTTTGAAAACTCCCAGCATGCACTATTTGCTCGTGGAGTTTTATATATATATATATACACACACACACACTCATATTTTATTGATTTTTTTACAGAGAGGAAGGGAGAGGGATAGAGAGTTAGAAACATCAATGAGAGAGAAACATCAACCAGCTGCCTCCTGCACACCCCCTACTGGGGATATGCCCGCAACCAAGGTACATGCCCTTGACCAGAATAGAACCTGGGACCTTTCAGTCCACAGGACCAACACTCCACGGTTTCGACTGCTCGTGGAGTGCTTACAGGAACAAGGTTTGTACATGTTAACGGCGCGGTTATTCGGTGCTTCAGACAGACCCAACGCTGGGTTGAGAGCTCTCTATAGTAGCGTAATGGCTGACTGTCCCAGCGACCTCGGAGGTCCCTAGCACTTCTCCCTTTACAAAGGAAGAAAGGGAAGCTCAGAGAGGTACAGTGACTGGGCCAAGGCTGCACAGCAGGGGAAAGAGCAGACACAAGTCCCTCCGACCTCCAAATCGGTAACTACCCCGTGCTCTGAGCACACAATGCAAGCGCGATGCAAGTGTGTGAGCGTCACTTTCACACAGGGAGGCCGGAGATCTCCTCTCCTCCTTCTCCTTCTAACCGCTTCTCTACTGTTTCCTCCACTGGCCCTGCCCTCCCTGAGGCAGGAGCTTCCGACCTTCTCTCTGCATCCCCAGCCCCTGAGCTCTACACCCTACAACCGACTGGCCCTCAGTCTGGTGTGCAGACACAGGCCGAGCCTCCGTTTCTCCACCTGTAACATGGGGATAAGGAGTGTGTGGCTGTTGTGGGAGGCCCCAGAGCATCATGGGAGCTCAACGCACTCGCACTTTGCTAGTTATCGATTTTTAAGCCCCAGGGGGCTCCTTTGTCCCGTCTTTCCTGGCCCTCGGGGACACCCAAAGACCTGTGGGCAGAATGATATTAGCCACTCCCGTTTTAAAGATGGGGGAACTGAGGTGGGTGTCTCCTCCACATCACAGGACTCCCTTCTAGAACATGGGCTGCCCAAGAGCTGGATCTCGGTCCAGTCCCCGGGGCTAAAAAAAAAGTGACTGGCACATAGTAGGTGCTCAGCAACAATTTGCAGAATGAATGAAGAGGAGCTACAGACCCTCAAGTCTCCTCTGGCTGCACCTGCCCCTTGCCCTCCCTGTAGAGGCAGGGCGAGTGGTGAGAGAGGAGGGGCAGAAAGGATGAGAGGACTCGGTGTCTGCCAATGTCCCCTGTGGTAGGGGGAGGGGGAGCCCTTTTACTTTCAGTATCTCAGCCCTGCGCTGTCCCATCCTCCGTGTGGAGCTGGGAAATGGAGGCTCCTCCAGGAAGCCAGACCGGGGTGACCTGCCACGATCCCCTCCTCTCCCTGGGCCGGAGCCTGACCGCTGGGCACCTGCCAGCAGCCCCGAGGCCTCTCTCCCCCCGGGGTCACTCGGCAGCTGGGAGCCGAGGACACACCTAGGGTCCTTCCTGGACCTCCCCACAAGGCCAGCGGCCCAGGGCCCCCCAGCCCGGAAGGGGCACCCCGCTCCCTGCCCCCACACACCCAGCAAGCAGCAAAGCATGACTCAACGGTTCTCTCCCGGGGAGCAGGGAGCGCCACCCACAGCACCCACAGCACCCACAGCCCCCACAGCCCGGGGCACACACCCAGCCTCTGCCCCCCCACCCCCCGGGGTCAGGACGCCCTGGGAGCCCGCCCGGCCTGCGCCCTGCGCTCTCCCAGCCTCCGCGCCGGGCTCAGAGCTATTTCAGGCGGCGGAGCCTGGCAGCCAGGCGGAGGACACCACCACCTCCACCTCCACCATCACCACCACCGGGAGGCGAGCCACCGTCATCGTCCCCGTCACCATCCCGTCACCGCTGCGGAGCCGGTGCGGCTCCGGGCACAGGCACCCACGCGCCCAAGCCCCAGCCTCGGTGCGCCAAGCCCGGGGCCCTCCCCATAGGGTCCTCTTACTGCAAACGCACCAATACCCCCTCCCGCAGCTCGGTGGGCAGCGCCCCGGGAAGAGGCAGGCGGGCCCTGCACCCTGCGAGGCCCCCCCAAACCCCGGTGGCGCGTCCCCACTGCAGCGAGCTGGCCCCTCCGCGCGCCCCCCACCCACCCACCCGCCCAAAGTCGCTGCCCTGCGCCCCTGGGAGGCCCCGGCTCCCGCCGCCCCTGCCCCCAGGGCGAGATGGAGGTGGCGGGAGGGCCCTTTGCGGGGGGTGGCGTGTCCCACTTTTTTATTATTATTATTACTATTATCTCCCACCCGCTGACAGTTTGGGGTCAGCTGCCTCCGCCCCGGTGTAACTCGCCGGGAAGAAAAGACCAGCGCCCCCAAAAGACCAGCCCCCCACCACCACACACACACACACACACCAGCCGCCTCTCCCGCCCCCGCCCCCGGGGGCCCAGCCTCGGAGGCGGAGGCGCAGGGAGGGGCCTCGAGCCTCCCCAGAACCTGGCGATACATTCCCCTCCCCCCCCCACCTTCCCTCCACCCGCACCCCCACCCGCACCCGCACCCCCATCACCCTCCCGGTCCCTCTTCCTCCCCGGGGAGCCGTGGGCAGCCTGGAAAATTCCGCGGGCTTTGGGCAGGGCCCGCGTGGCCCATCCGGGGGCTCTCTCGGCCCGTCCTTTTCCCCCGGGGTTGCTGCTGCGCCCCGAAAACGCAGGGGCGGACAGCGCCTGCCGGACGGAGGGCGGCGCGGAGGAGGATGCCGGGCAGCGGTGGCCGGTGCGGCCGGTGCGGCCGGTGCCGGGGCTCCCTCCCCCTCCCTCCGGGGCCCGGGACGGGGTGGGGAGGGTGGGGTGGGGTACAGTGGGATGGGGGATGGGAGGATGGGGGGATAGCGGGGTGGGGGGATGGGTGGGGGGCACACGACACACAGCGCGCGGTGCAAACCTTCGGCGGGCACTCGGTGCGACGGCATCCCCACGCCGCGGCGGGCGGGCGGCCGGGGCGGCCCCGCACAGCCCCACGTTACCTTCAGTCACATAGCTGTGGTCCCGCAGGAAGCTGTGGTTAATGGTCCGCGCGTCCGCGTCCTCGCCCATTGAAGGCCGGGCCCGGGGCCCCGGGCATGCCCCGCCGCCGCCCTCGCCGCGCGCCGACACAATCCGCAGAGGGCGGGCCGCGCGCGGGCCATGCCGCCGCCGCCGCCGCCGCCTAGCCGGGGCGCGGGCCGCCGGGGCCCCGCGGGGCGCGCATCGCAGCGGGGAGGGGGGCCGGGGGGCGGTGGCCGGGCAGCGGGGAGGCCGGGGGCGGCCGGGGGCGGGCGGGCGCCGCGGTGGTCAGATGCGCGCGCGGCGGGCGGCGGGCGGCGGCCGCGGGTGGGGGCGCGCCGGGGCCCGGGCGCGCATCCCTGCCGGAGCGGAGCGGAGCGGAGCGGTGCGCGGTGCGGTGCGCGCTGCGTCCGTGCGCCCGGCGTGCAGCGGCGGCGGCGGCCTGGATGCTGGGGTGCAGGGGCGCCGGGCTGCGGCGGATGGAGAGAGAGAGGGAGGGAGGCAGGGAGGCAGGGAGGGAGGGAGGGGACGCGCACGCCGCTGCGCCTCCCGAGCCGGGGCCGAGCCGGGTGCGCGGGCTGGGGCCGCCGCCGCCGCCGCTGTCGCAGGCCCCTCCCTCCCTCCGCCGCCCGCCCGCCCGCTCCTCCGCCCCTGCGGCCGCCGCACGCCCGCTGCCCCGGCCCGGCGCCCTGCAGGTGGAGCGGCCGGCGTGGATGGGGCGCGGCACCTGGGCGCTGCGCCTCTCCCCCCGGTGGGCACCTTTGGGGGCCGGGGACGCCGCGGGGGAGGGAGGAGGGCGGACATGGCCGGCGGAAGGAGGGGGCGCTGGTCAGCGGCGCGGTCAGGGGGCACCTTGAGCGCCCAGGTGCTGCTGCCGCTGCTGCCATGATGGGAGAGAGGACCAATGCGAAGGGCATTGGAAGAGGGGGCAGGGGGGCAGTGGAAGGACAGGTGGGGGGAAGGGAGGGTGCAGGATCCCCTTCTTTGGTGGAAGAGGTGGTAGGACCCGTGCTGAGAGCGACCCCCGCGCACACACAGGGTTTGTGGGGAAGATGCTGGGTGGGATGGGGGGCCTCCGGGGAGGGTCAGCACCCTACCAGGTAAAGAAAGGTCTAGATGAGACCGCTGGGAGTAGGTGGCCTCCTGCAGGCAGAGCTCCGTGATTTCTCCTCCAGCTCACCTCTCCACTTACTGGAGAGACGGGGTGGGAACAGCCCTGGGTCCCTCCAAACACAGGCTGTCCAGCTGGGGGTCCCTGCCCCCTCCCCATCCTGCTCCCCCACCAAACCCAGGGCTTCTGACAGCGGGGACCTTCCCTGCCTCCCCTGGTTACCAGTGTGACCTGAACCTCCCAGTACACGGTGCCTGGCACCGTCCAGGTCCCCCCCC
>PVJN01022717.1:0-18289 GCA_004026805.1 Lasiurus borealis | reverse complement strand
GCCTCACATGTCGCCGCAGCTGTGTGATATCCATGTTCATTGCTGTGTCATATTCCATCGTAGAAATGCCAGGCAGCGAGGGGATTATGACTAGAGCGCGTCTCAGCAAACACGGGGCCTGCCTTCCGTGGGTGTAGCACAGCGGTTCTCAACCTTCTTAAGGCCGAGACCCTTTAAGGCAGCTCCTCATGGGGTGGTGACCCCCACCCATAAAATTATTTCCGTGGCTACTTCATCACTGTCATTTTGCTACTGTCATGAACTGTCATGTAAATATCTGATAGGCAGGATGTATTTTCATTGTTACAAATGGAGCATAAGTAAAGCATAGGGATTAATCACAGAAACAATACGTAATTATATATTGTGAAATATGTATTTCTAATGACAAATGAAATTTTTGTCTTGAATCGTGGTGTCGCATGGGCAACAGTCTTCCTATGACAACAGTAAACGACATGGCTACACTTTGCTACACCGAGGAGCGGTGTGTTGGTTCCTAAGACCATGGGAAATAGGTGTTTTCCGCTGGTCTTAGGCGACCCCTGTGAAAGGGTCGTTCGACCCCCAAAGGGGTCTCGACCCACAGGTTGAGAACCGCTGGTGTAGACACTCATCAGGGACCTGCCGGTGATGCCTGTGTGTGGAAGAGGTGTCACTGTCAGTGATTTCAGCCACTGGCCTCCCCCACCCCGGCTCCTGGCACCCCTCCACTCCCCACTCCCCATGCAGAAGGAACTGGGATCCTGCTCCGCCCTAACCCTCCACCCTTCCCAGGCCCCCAGCCCGCCATCCCCCAGGCTCTCGGAGCTCTCAAACCCTCCCTCCTCCCCCCTGTGGCACTGGGCTCGCCCTCCCTCAGAGGGCGGGAGCTGACTTTCCTGCTTCACGTGTCCCAGGCTCCAGCACGCACAGGCTGAAGTCTGAAGGTCTCACAGGACGGCCCCTGCCACCCCTCCCCGGGTGCACCCTCCTTCTTCCCTGAACATCCGCGGTTTCCCGAGGCAGCGGCCCCTCTGAGCTCTGAGCTCTGCCCCTGCCCGCACCCGCTTCTCCCCTGGGGGCTCGGCCTCGCTGCCATGACCAGCAGTGACTTTGGCAGAAGCTACCCACACGGGCTGGCGGGCCACAGGGAGGGGGGCTCCGTGCTGACCCCGCACATCCTCCCTCCTGTCTCCCGCACCCGGAGTGCCGATGTGCGCTTCCATTCCCGCCAGCATTCGGCGAAGTGACTGGTGGATGTCGGGGAGTGACTGGTGTCCTTCTGAGGGGAGCTTTAAGAGCATGGGCGTGGTTTCTCAGATTCTTTTTTTTTCCCCCTAACTTGGCTTACGGTTGTTCTCCTGCAGAAGTCGCTAATGCTGATGCCGTGCAGTTTATCCATTATCTCCCTTTAGATGTGTTGCCTTTTGCGTCCAGTTGAGTAAGTCCCTCCCTACCTCCCAAGTCATAAAGGCAGGGCAGTCGAATGCCGCGCTTGCACATGTAAGTTGAGCCCCTCTGGAGCAGGCTGTTGCGTGTGGGGTGCGGTAGAAACCGAATGATGCACTTGCCCCGTGCAGAACCCGATCCACCAGCAGCCAGTCTTTCCCCGGCTGCATTAGGACGCCGGTTCACTTCCGGGCCGATGTCCCAGATACGTGGGAGGTGGTGTGGGGCTCCCGGAGGTTCTGCTCCGGTGATTGGCTTATTTATCCCAACACAAATGCCGCCACCGGTGCCCATTGCTGGAGCTTTATAGTAAGTCCTTGGGATTAGATCATCTTGGCCCTCCCGTTCCATGCTCTTCTTTCAACGTGGTTTTGGCCATCGTAGGAACTTTGCATTTTCATATGAATTCTAGAATTAGTTTATCAGTCCACCCCTACTCCCCCCAAAAAAGCCTGTGGATATTTTTTAACCGGATTGTGTTGAATCTATAGGTCGAGTTAAGGAAAATTGTCACCTTAACAAAATCGAGTCTTCCATGAACATAGTACATCTCTCCACCGACACTGACGCTTCTCTCCTCCGTGTTCTCTCCCTTTCAGTGTGCAGGTTTTTCTCATCTGTTGTCGGATTTAGTCTTCGCTATCTCAGATTGTAAACGGTATTTTTAAATGTTTGATGCTGATGGATCTTATTTCCCCGCCAACCTGCTAAAATCGTCATTCATTCTCATAGGTTTGGGGGGAGGGAGGAGTTAGTAGCTCCCAGCAGATTTCTATGCAATCAGGCATGTGTGAATAAAGACAATTTCCCTACTAATCAGATGTCATTTATTTCTCTTTCTTGCTTTATTGCCCTGGCTATAACCTGCAGTACAATGCTGAATACTGGCCATCCTTGTCTTGTCCCTCCCTGGTCTCCGGGGGGAAAACCTTCAGTCTCCACCACTGCAGGTTTTTCAGAGAAGTCCTTCATTAAGTTGAGCATGTTCACTTCTATTCCTAGTTTGTTTAGAGGTTTTTACCAGAAAGAAAGAGTGGGTTTTTTTCAGATGTTTTTGTGTATGAGGTGATTGCATAAGAGTTTTTTTTATTGTTCATATGCTGAATTACATTGACCAATTTCTCAAATGTTAAATGCACCTTGCATGCCTGGGATAAACCCACTTGGTCATGATGTACTATCCACTGTCTATGTTGTTCATTTAGATCTGTTAAGAATTTTTTATTGGTCCAAGCTGGTTTGGCACAGTACATAGAGCTTCGGCCTACGGACTGAAGGATCCCCAGGTTCGATTCCAGTCAAGGGCACATGCCCAGGCTGTGGACTCGATCCTCAGAAAGAGGCATGCAGTAGGCAGCCAAGCAATGATTCTCTCATCATTAATGTTTCTATCCCTCTCTCCTTCTCCCTTCCTCTCTGAAATGAATAAAAAAAATTTTTTAATAATTTTTATTGATGTCCTTAAGGAACATTAGTATTGGTCTGTCATTTCCTGTCTTTGTCTGGGTTTTAATACCAGAATAATGTTGCCTCTCAGAATGACTTGGGAAATATTTCCTTTTCTTAAATTTTCTGGAAATTTTGTGTGGAATTGGCACTATTTGTTTCTTAAATGTTTGGCAAAAGTCATCGGTGAAGACATCTGAACCTGTAGTTTTCTTTGTGGAAAAGTTCTACATTATCAATTCAATGTCTTTAATAGTCCCATTGCACTATTGAGGATATCTTTTTCTTCTTCAGCAAGCTTTGATAGTTCCTGTCTTTCAAGCAACTTACAAATCCCATCTAAGCTGTTCCATTTATTAGTAAAAAGTTGTTCCTAATATTACCTTACTATCCTGTTAATATCTGTAGGATCTGTAGTGATGTCACCTTCTCATTCTTGTCTTTTCTTTTGTTGTCCTGGTCAGTCTGGCAAGCGGTCTATTAATTTTATTGATAAAAATCTCTAGGAATAAAATTTTGGCTTTATTGATTTTTCTCTATCATTTTGGTTCTGTATTTTGTTAACGTGTGTTCTGGCTCCTATTATTTCCTTTCTTCTGCTTACTTTGGGTTTAATTTGCTCTTATTTTTCCAGTTCCCTACGATGGAACCTAAGGTAATTTATTTGAGAATTTTCCCCCGATATAGATATTTCATGCTATAATGTTCCCTCTAACGGTTACTGTAATAACAGCTCACAGATGGTGAAACACGGTGTTTTCACTCTCACTGATGTAAAAAACACTTCCCAATAGCTCTGTCGATTTCTTCTTGGACTCAAGGAGTATAATGACACTGATATCTTCAATATCTGGAGGTCGTCCAGAGCTGCTGCTCTTGCTGGTTCTAATTTAATTCCATTGTGGCAGAGAACATACTCTTTGTAACGTGAAGCCCTCCACCTTCATTGAAACTTGTTCTGTGGCCCAGGCTGTGGTCTATTTTGGTAAGTATTAGGCTCTGGACCTGAAAAGAGTGGTTGTTCTGAGAAAGTAAACTGAGTCCAGTTGACTGATAGGGTGGTGCGTGTCTTCTATTTCCTGACACATTTTTGTTCTACTTGTTTTATCAGTTATTGAAAGATGGTCAGTGCTGCCCTGCTGGTGTGGCTTAGTGGTGGAGTGCTGACCTATGAACCAAGAGGTCACCGTTTAATTCCCAGTTAGGGCACATGCCTGGGATGTGAGCTCCATCCCCAGTGTGGGGCGTGCAGGAGGCAGCCAATCAATGATTCTCATCATTGGTGTTTCTATCTCTCTCTCCCTCTCTCTTCCTCTCTGAAATTAATACAGTGTTTTGCATTTATTATACTATACTTTTTAATCACTATTTTAGAGTATACTCTTTCCATCTATAAAAAAAAAAGCTTGCTATAAAAAAGTAGCCATGCCCAGCCAGTGTGGTTCAGTGGTTGAGCATTGATCTATGAACCATGAGGTCATGGTTCAATCCCTGGTCAGAGCCCAGGTTATGGACTCCATCCCTAGTAGTGAGTGTGCAGGAGACAGCCGATCCATGATTCTCTCTCATTGATGTCTCACTGATCTCTCTCCCTCTCCCTCTCCCGCTCTGACATCAACGAGAATATATTTTAATGATAGAACAGTTGGGCTGTGTGACACCAGCAGACCCTCGTGCATCTCCTATTGACGCTGTCTCGCGGCGGCCTCCTTTCCTCTGTCCTTGATGTGACGCCGTGTGGCTGAGTGCTGCCCCGTGCGTCCCGGCTTGCAGCTGGGAGTGGCAGCCGTCCGTGCAGCCCAGGCGTGTCGGAGGCAGTACATCGAGACGTGTGGAAGTGCCCCCTGCGATGTTCCCACGGCGACGCAGTCCCGTAGGGACATGTTTCTCAGAACGCGCCCCCTTGTTAAACGGTGGGCACGGTACCGTGACTGGTGGGGCATCTCGTCTGTGCGTCTAACATCTGTCAGTCCCCATCGTCTCAATGGGCTGACGCCGCTCCTCATGGCAGGTGTGCTTTCTTGCTCCTTCGCTCCATTTATTTCTAGATGTGGATGTTGTGGCCTTTACCTGTATTTTTATGAACATCCTGAGCTGGGTGTGTGTGGCACTCAGCTCAGAACCAGTCTGACCCTCGCCGGTCCCGCGTGGTGCCCCTCCGGGGGTGCCTGGAGCGGCTCCCCGAGGAGGACGGGTAATCCGCACGCCTGAGGCAGGGCTGGCTCTCCCGAGGTGACGCCAGGGCCGGGAACTGGGCGTTTCCGGGCTAACGGGTGAGAGCAGGCCCGTCCTCCGCTCCCTGAGCTCCGGCGCCTTCCCTCTGGGCCTTGGGGTGGTCCCCGCCCTCAGCTTCGGGTCATTTCCTGCTTCTCTCACTGTCCGCACTGGCCTCCCTGCTCACCCCAGGACCTTTGCACCTGCCTGGACCAGCTTCCGTCACCCCCAAACCATCACCCGCAAATCATCACCCTGCAAACTGTCACCCTGTAAACCATCAAGCTGGCCTCTCTGCATCTAGGGGCCTCTCTGCAGCCCTCTCCTCCCAGATTCTGCCCTGGGGGTTCTGCCACCGGGGGACTCCCCACCTCTCGGCCCAGTCCCCCCGCTCCCTGCGCGTCCCACCGGCTCAGCTCTGCAGGGACAGCCTCTCCCTGCCGCCTGGCTGGGAGCCTCTCGGGGCCGAAGAGGGAGCCATCTGAGCCCCCATCTGCTTACATCCCCACCACTGCCCCTCACGGCCTGCAGGCCACGCTCTTGGCCACGCTGTGTGTCTGTCCTGTCGTTGGAAGGTAAATCGGCCCGTTGTTCAGTATTGGCCGGGCGCCAGCAGCTACATTTCAAACAGTGAGTCACTGATCCACACTGGCTGGGGTGGGGGGGCGGGCAGGCACCTCCTCTGCCTCCCACCTCCAGAGAGGGGGGCCCAGCACCAGCATGGCCCCCCCAAAAAAAAACCCTAGAGCAGCCCGCCCTCGCCTTCCCAGCCCCGCCCCACACACTCCGGGTCAGTGAGGGCTCAGCCACTCAGCAACGTTGCACCTGCGCCAGCCCCTCCCCCCCCCGCAGCTCAGCCTGCTGCCCGTGGACTAGAGGGGTGAACAGACACCTCTCGGGAGCCCAGCACCCCGCACAGCCCCTGGCACCGAACCGCCCAGTGATTGGCGGCTTCCCCTCTCCACCCAGTGCCCCCCTTTTCTGCCATCTTGTGTTCCCCCCTGGCCCGAGGACCGGACACGACCTGCTTCTACTTCCCACTGCCCCAGCTCTCTCTCTCACTGTCCGCTCTGGCCTCCCTGCAGTTTCCCCCGCTCGCCCCAGGGCCTTTGCACCTGCCTCCACCAGCCTCCGCCAGACTGCTCCTCCCGGGGCCACGGCAAGGCCCGGTGCCCCCCTTACTGCAAGACGTGGCTCGAGGTCACCGTCGTGGTGAGGCTCGTCGGGACCCCCTATTTACCATCACCGCGAGCCCCCGACGCGCCCTCCTCCCTCCCGGGCCCTTGCCTCGGCTCTGCCTTTCCTCGCTGCTGTTTTACATGAGACAGAATCTTCACTCTGGCTGTTACGGAGTGCCTGTCTCCCCCGTCTGAATGCCAGCCCGGTGGGGTGGAGGGTCGTCTGTCTTGTTCACATCGGAGTCCCGGGGCCCGCAGCGGGTGTCCACACGTGTTCGCAGCGACTGGTGCCGGCGGGAGGCGGGAGCCATGTGTGAGGGAACAGGAAGACAATGATCCTCCCGTGAAGCCGACACGCTCCTGCGTCACGCGCGCAGCGGCGCCGTGTCAGAGCCCTGCCACGTGCTAATCGATTTACCGCGGCGTGAAAGAGCGGTTCACGCCGGGGCCTTCCGGAGGGAGGGGCCGGCTCTCGGGGCTGGCAGGGCTACACCGTGAGGACGGTAAACGGGGGCGAGGGGGGGATTAGATGGGGGGGGGACCTCACTTCATCTAATTGCCTCTAACCGCGCCCCTCCTCTGGGCAGCACCGCCTCCCTCCCCAGCCCCCCCACCCCACTCCCCAGCTCCATGGTCGTCTCTTCCTGTGACTCTGTGGTGGAGCGCTGCACACAGCTTTCCAATCACGCCCGCCTCGGTGTACTCGGTTCCCTAGCAACCGCCATAAATCAACAGAACATGCTGGAATGTTGCCGCCAAGCTCCCTGGCTGGGAGACGCTTTGGCCTTTTCTGATCCCCACGTGCTGGCTGCCCCCACGCGTCATCCACCGCTCTGCCGCCAGCTCCATGGGCCCCCTGGGCTCGGCGTTTGGAAGCTGCTGGCGGGCGGCCTGTCAGACTTCTGGGGGAGCCTGAGTCTTCCCGGCGCCCCGGCCAGCTCCCAGGAACTGGCTCCAGGCCTGGCCGCCACCGCCGGCTGCTGCCAGGCCAGCCACAGCCATGGGGCTGGGTCAGCCCTGCAGCCTGGGGGCCTGGGGAGCAGCCCCTGGACAGAGGCGGTCAGCGCGGGTGTGACGTCCTTTCCCCCGGCCTCACCTTGGAGCCCACCTGCGCTCACGCGCTCACTCACTCGCGCACTCACTCACTCATTCACTCAACAAACAGCGGCAGAGCACTTCCTGGGCCCGCGCCCTGTCCGGCCCTGCAGGCCGAGAGGGATGGCCCGGAGCCCTCAGAGCCTGGGAATTCCCGGGAGGGGCTGGCAGAGGCCAGCAGCACAAAGCAACTTGCTACATTGGTGGCGGGCACATCCCCAGTGGAGGGCATGCAGGAGGCGGCTGATGGATGTCTCTCTCTCTCTCTCATCGATGTTTCTGGCTTTCTTTCCCTTTCCCTTCCTCTCTGTGATAAATAAATCAAATATATTTTAAAAAAAAAAAAAAAAAAGCACCTTGCTGCCCAGACTGAGGCCAGACTCGGTGCGGATGCTCGAGCTGCCGGAGGCAGTGGGACAGCCCAGTGGGACCCCAGGGGTGCAGCCCTCGAGGAGGCGGGAAGCAGGCAGAGCTACAAGCAGCTCCAGCCACATAAGCACACGGCACTCAGGCAGCAGGCAGGGCCACGTGACCGGCAGGCCGGGCAGAGAAGCTTCTTGGGGGAGGGGCCTGAAGGACCAGTGGGTGCTGCACACAGTGGGGCTGAGGGCAGGGGACTGGGTGACGGGGATTCCAGGGGGCTGAGCAGTGTGTCCGTCTGCCCCTTGTTTTCCCAGGGAGGGGCAGGCACAGGTCCCACCAGGGCTCTCCCCAGGTGGGTGAACATGAGCTAGAGGAGAGGGTGTCGAAGGCTTTGACGTGGCAGCTTCACTGGTGTAGCAGTGTCCACCACCACACAATCACCACACCAACATCATCATCATCACACCGCCACACCATCACCACCGATAGCAACACCATCACCAATAACAACACCTCACCATCATCACCAATAGCAACACCATCACCAATAACAACACCTCACCATCATTACCATCATACCATCACCACCAACTACAGAAATACCACCAACAGCAACAGCAGGACCATCACCACTACCATCATCACCAACTACAGAAATACCAACAACAGCAACACCATGATTCACCAACTACAGAAACACCATTACCACCAACAGCAACACCATGACCATTACCACCAATAACAATACCACACCATCATCACCAACATCATAACCATCATATCATCACCACCAACTACAGAAATAGCACCAATAACAGCAACACCATCACCATCAATAGCAACAGCATCACCAATAACAACACCACACCATCATCAACATCAACATCATACCATGACCACCAACTACAGAAACACCATTACCACCAATATCAACATCATGATCATTACCACCAATAACAATACCACACCATCATCACCAACATCATCTCCATCATACCATCACCACCAACTACAGAATACCATCACCAACAGCAACACTACAACTACCACACCATCACACCAATAGCAGCACCATTACCACCACCATCAATAACACCATCAACACCCCATCACCAACACCATGCCTTCATACCACACCACCACACCAACAGCAACAACAACACACCATTATACCAACACCATCACCACACCATCACCACCAACAGCAACACCATCACCACTACCACACCACCATCACCACCATCACTGTCACCATTCCTGTCACTACCACATCACCCTCTCACTACCACCTCATCACTGCTGTCAACACCATGACCATCACCATCACACCACCATGACCATCGCCACCATGACCATCACCATTACCAATGCCATCCCCATCACACCACCACCACCACACCATCACCACCAACAGCAACACCATCACCACTACCACATTACCATCACCACCATCACTGTCACCATTACTGTCATCACCACATCACCCTCTCACCACCACCTCATCACTGCTGTCAACACCATGACCATCACCATCACGCCACCATGACCATCGCCACCATGACCATCACCATTACCAATGCCATCCCCATCACACCACCGCCACCACGGCTGTCACCACCAGAACAACTAACCTCTATGGCGCCTGTACCCTATACCAGGTGCTGGCCTAAGCAATGAGCATGTTTTCCGCAGGAACCCTCGCACACGCGCACAGACAGACAGGAAGACCACCACCTCCACTGTCACAGGGGAGGAAGCAGATGAGGAGACACTCAGGGCCTCCCCAGGGAGCGTCAGAGCCGGAAACCCAACCAGATGCGTGGTCTCCTTCACGCGTTTGAAAACTCTTTTCCCCGAGGGCCTCCTAGTAGCAGGCACACTCCAGGTGCCGAGGCACAGGGCGATTAGAGACAGAGGCGGGCGGGCTACGTTTGAGTGCATGGGCATGAGCGTGTGTGTGTGTATGTGTGTGTGTGTGTGCGCGCGCGCGCGCACGTGCCCACAAGCAAGCATGTGTGAGTACATGTGGGTGGGGCAGGGGCACCGGCCATGAAGAGGGTGGGGTGACACCCATCTTCCTGTCTTCATTCTTCTCCCGAAGAAAAACCATGGAGTGTCTCCCCCGCCCCCCACTCCAGCTGGTAGTCACTGAATAAATACTGACAGCGCCTGGGTGTGGTGCCCGTTTGGGGACACGGAGCTAAAAAAAAACACACATTTTCTCTTCTGGGGCACACACATCTGGTGGGAACAGTCAGGCAGTCGGGCTCACACTGAGTGGCAGAGGCCCTGGAGCCTGGCAGAGGCGAGGTGACGAGTCGGTGGGGCGGGGTCACACCTTGCACGGGCGGCGTGGGGGCCGTGTGGCTGTCGGGGTGTCGGCGGGGTGTCCCGGATTCGGTCTGCGTCTTTGTGCAGCTCACAGCCCTGCCGGGGAGATGTTCCCCACGGCCCTCCTGACCCAGAAGCCCAGCCCCGAGCACCCCCAGCTCAGAGGCCTCCTGCTCCCCCCATCCCAGCCCCACGCTCATGTCACCGGTCGGTCACGCGACAGAGCCACAGCTCGCAGGGCGGCCTCCGGAGACCCCCAGGGCTGCCCGCAGGGCCCGGGTCACGGTGGCTCCACACTCTGCCTGGCACCGCTTCCTGTCTGACTTTTGGGAATGAGCACGGAGCTGTGGGTGTGTGGGGACAGCACCAGGCAACAGGAGAGGAGGAGCAGAAATGGGTCCTTAGGATGCAGCTTTTATTTCAAAAAGCAGGAAACCAGCCTGTCCGTTTCCTGTGTCAGCTGAGCAGACGGGTGCCGTCCTCCTGTCCATCCCCGCCGCTGGGCCGCCTCGGGCCTGTGGTGTCCCGGGTCCGGGACCTGGGCCCATGGCCGAGCATCACCTCCTCCGGAAGTAGACGAAGAAGGTCCGGATCTCCTTGGGGCGGATGGTGACGACGGGGCCTTTCAAGGCGCTGGGCCGGGAGCCACCTGGCGGGGCAGTGGTGGTCAGCCCAGCCCGCCCCCTGGCGCCCCTGTTCCCGGGACCCCCAACACCTCAGTGTGTGTGGCTGCCCCTCCCGCCAGGACCCACGGCCGGGGTGTCGGGTTTCTGCCCATCCCAGTGGTGCCGGGCCTGCAGGGGAGGCTGGTCCTGGTTCCGTGTGGCCTCGGGACCTCAGAGGCTCCTCACTGAGGCCATGGGGGCCCTGCCCGTTAGCTCACTGGCTCCCCAAAGTCAGGCCCCTGGGGTTTGGGCTCACACTGCTCATCCACCCTTCCCTCCTGCCCCCCCCACCCATGCATGACCCACCCATTCAGCCCCCCATACACTGACTGAACGCCATCCTCCCCACCCCACCCCCACGGTGCTACACAGCGAACAGGAGGAGTTTCGTGGGTCCGAGACTCGCGGCACGGAGAGCAGAGGCTCCGGCCCGCCTGGCCCGGAGGAGGACAGACCGAAGGCAGGGCCAGGTGCGTCCGGCTGATGGAACAGCATTGGCCAAGCCCGGGTGGCAGGACGCAGCCTGCGGTTGGCAGGGGCCATGGTGGTGTGTACAGAGCAAGGCACACTCAGACCTGGGCACGCCGGCGAGCGTGGGTCTCACCCAGGGCACGGATGGGGCGTGGCCTTCACACACATGCACTCGCACATACACACGCACGCACCTGTGTGGCCTGCGTACACATGTACTCGCACACACATGCACTTGCACATACATGCACACACATATCCACAGGCACACACACACCTGTGTGGTCTGCGCACGCATGCACTCATATACACATGCACTCGAACACACGCTCGCACGCGCACACACCTGTGTGGAGCCCTGGCAGGCGGGCACTGACCCGGAGCCTGCCCTCGCGGCTGTGGCAGACTCAGGGCAGCCGCAGAGTCGGGGAGGCGAGCGGCCAGCTCTGGTCACTCAGCCTGAGGCGCGGCGGGGGCAGCACCCACACCCGGCGGGGGCTCCGACCTGTGGGGCTGGTCCTCCACTTCCAGCGCTTCAGCGAGTTCACGCTCCAGGTCCCCGTGAGCGAGCGCTCCTCCACCACCATCAGCGTGCCCAGCCCCCGCAGCAGGTTCTGCAGGGAAAGCGGGGGGCGGGGGGAGAGAGGAGAGGTGAGCCACCCACTCCGGGCCGAGCAGAGGACACACAGCTGTAGGGACCCCCGGGGCCCAGCACGCCTCCCTCGTTTCATTCTCACAGCACAGCTCCCGGCGGGAGCCCCTTCACCGGGGAGGAAACTGAGGCCAGGAGGCCCCGCTGGGTGGGGGTGCCCGGGGGGGTGGGAGCCAGTGCTCAGAGCGGTCCCTCCCGCACCCAGCCCCCTCCTGCCCGCGGTGCCCAGGCGGCTCCAGGCCCAGCCCCGGGAGGAGGCCAGTCCTTTAGCACCCCCTTCACCAAGCAGCTGAACCCGGTCCCCCACGCAGGGAGGGAGGCAGGGGTCCACTGGCCATGGGAAGATGGGGACAGTGGCCGGCTGCAGGGTGGGGGCTACAGGCCAGCTGTCCTTGCTGACGGACGGGACGGGCACAGGCAGCCGGGCCCTGGGGGCTGCGACCCGGCTTTGGTCTTTACACCTGCTGGGGGTTGCCGGCCGGCTTGACCGCAGGCGACGGCAGGGAGGAAGGAGCTGGCGCGTGAGAACGGCCGGAGGACAGAGTGGCCGAGGACAGCACAGCCACTGACCCTGGCAGCACCGCCCAGGCGCGTCCGCCGGTGAGAAACGCCCGGCCTGGTCCAGGCGCCCCCGCTGGCAGCCGCCCTGGCAGCCCGCACCGTCCTCCTGAGACCCGCTCAGGCCACCGACCAGCACCGTCCACACGGACGTCCGCCCGGCCATTTGCCCCCCGGACCACACTCACTCAGACCTGCTCTCAGCCACCACTGAAGGGCCCGTGGGACGGGGCAGGTGAGGAAGGAGGCTGCCCGGCCCCACGCGGTGAGGTGGGAAGGGGGCGGGTCTGGAGGCACAGGAGGCAGACCTGGGGGGACGGGAGGGGTGCCTACAGGACCCGTGGATGGAGGACGCAGACAGCAGAGACGCCCCAAAGCAAACTCAGAGGGAGGAAAGGGACTCTGGGAGCAGATGAAGAGAGAAAACAGGGGGAGAAGGGAGGTGTCTAGAGCTTCCTTCCGGGGAGAAGGGGTCAGGCTGGGCACCGGGTGGGGCGGGCGGGCGGGCGGGGAGCGCACCCTGACACGCCTCTCGCCAAGGGGGTTTCCGAGTCGGGATTGTGAGCCGGGGATGCGGCTCCCTGGCCCAGCGCCCCCAAGAGGCTGGACAGGGTGGTGTGGCAGAGGGACATGGGGGATGGGTGTCACCTTCAGGTTCACGGTCACGGGCCGAGACAGGGCCCGGTGCTCCCCGGCCTCGTACAGGTGGTGCAGCCGCAGCAGGACCCGCTGGAAGTCGGCCTGGGGCTTCCTGGGGAAGCCTGAGGGGCGCAGGAGGGCGCCGTGAGGACCGGACTGTGCCCGCACTTTCCGCACTCACCCCCTTCCTTCCTCAGCTCCTGGAGGCGGCGCCCGGCCTCACCGGCTCAGAGCGGGGCAGGCCCTTGTCTGCCTGAGGCCTCACAGCGATGCCAATGCCCCCAGGAGAGGCCCCGCCCTCCGTCCCCGCCACCACCTCGGTGGCCTCACAGCCCTGTCCCCAGATCTCCCGTCTCTGGAGCTCTCTCGCCCTCTCTCCCTCTCGCCCTCTCTGCCCGTGGCCCCTGAGGCCGGGCAAAGCAAGCAGAGGCGACCTGTCACTGGAGACAGGAGCGTTTCCTCTCACCAGGACTAAGGCAGCACATGGTGCACCGTGGCCTCCCTCTCAGGTCCCTGGCCCCCCGGCGAGAAGGGCTTGCCGCTGACCCCTGAGACATACAGCACCGAGGGGCCGGGGGGGGAAGGAGGGCTGGGGGGCAGGGCAGGGATGGGGGGGAAGAGGGCGTGCTGTCAACACAGGGACAGCTGAGCCCTCTGCCCAGCAGGATGTGGACAATGGGCTTAGGGGGGCCCAGGGAGAGTCCTTGGGCAGGTCCTGGGCCCTCCGTGCTTCTCGGTGGGCCTCGGCCTCTCCGTTGGGCAGGGGAAGGGACCAGGTGACCGCCTGAGCCACCACGACGACCTGAGGAGGCCCCTGGCCGGGCGGCGGGCAGGGCCGGGTGGGCACGGGGAGGGAGGCTGGGCTGCTCACCTTTCTCCAGGTTCTTCAGGTGCTGGGCGTGGTTGGAGCTGTAGTTCCAGCCGGGGACGCTCAGGGTCTGCAGGTGGAGGTTCGGGGGCAGCGTCACGGGCTCTTGCATGCGGTTGACGGTGATCTTGGAGTCGGCCTCTGCGAAGCCCGCCCCCAACAGTGAGGGCACGGGTGTGGGGTCAAATGGCTCCTCCTGCATTCGGAGCTCTCCACACCCCGTCCCTCCCAGCCCGCCGACCCCCCAGCCTCCCCCCAGCAGCTGCAGGCAGGCCCAGCGCCCCCCCAGGCTCCCACCCCAGCTCCTCCCCCCTAATGCCCCTCCTCCCCAGGCCCAGCAGCTCAGATGACGAATCCACGACCTGAACGGACCCCGAATCCCGGGTCCATCCCCGGCAAGGACAGTGGGGGGACCACGGCCCAGAGGGGCACCGTGTGCTGCAGATCCGATGAGGCGCTCACACAGAGCCCCGTTTTCCGTTCACGCCCCCGGGAAGCCCGCTCCTCCCTTGCCTGGTCACTCCGGTCTCTGCTCGGGAGACACCTCAGCCCCTCGTCTTCCTGGGAAATGCTCCTGTCCACTCTGGGCTGCAGCTGAGTGCCAGCTCCCTGCTGTACCCGGGCCACCGTGATTAGTCCAGGTGGGGGGGTCATGTGATCCCATCGGGCCAATCAGAATCTTTCCCTGGGATTTTGGCATTTGAGACCCAAAATCTAGGTCTGGGTTCTCTTGTGGGGAGATGACGGAGGAGGGAGCAGCAGCCTCAGGAAGGTTCTGGCCTCGGGTCCGAGCCACACCCTGCCCTTCCCTCGATGTCTCTCACTTGCAACCGACAGAGACTGGAGTGAGCCAGATGCAGGGTGCAGAGCGCAGCCTCAGAGCTTGCTGAGACACAGCCCTCGCCTCCCGGGGAGAAACTGCCTTTGCCGGGAAGAACGCGGGCGGCCAGCATGGGGCCTGGCAGGGGGAAGTCAACAGCTCCGGGCCGTCCTGGGAGAGATGGCTCCCGAGAAGCCCAGAGCTGCCCTATCGCCCGCCTGCCTGCCTGCCCAGGCCTCTGCCCAGCTCCGCCTTCCCAGCCTCCGCCCACCCAGCTGTTGTGTCGTTGCCACAGCCCTCAGAGCTGGCCCCTGGCTCATCTCGGCTCGAGGGTCACCCTACCTAACCCCCAGGTCACGGCCCTCTCGCCAACCATCCGCCCTGAATCTCAAAGGGCGTCATTCCATGAGGCATCCCCCCCGAGAGGACTGGGCCTCAAGGAGCACACACACCCCAGGCCCCGTGGGCACCCCCTCTCCCAGGTTCCCGCTGGCCCCACCGGCTCCTTCTCGGCATCCCCCCCACCCCCCCGTACCAGCCAGCCTTCCCAGCACCACCACGGGCCTGTGCTGCAGCGCCAGCCCACACTGCGGGCGCAGGCGGGTGGTCAGGGACGGGGGTCCCAGCAGGAGCCAGAACACGGGGCGGACGATGGAGGGGTCCGTCAGGGTGACGTTGAAGTACTTGGACAAGTCCAGGTTGTTCTGCAGCCGCCGGTGAAGCAAGACCTGCAGGGGAGAGCTTGGTGGCAGGCCCCTGGCACCGGGGGCGGCCGTGGGGGGTGGTGGGGGGTCAGTGCGGGGCCCCACCTACCTCCACGTCTCCGCTGTCCTGGCTGGAGACGCCGTGCGCCTGGTCCGAGAGCAGCACCAGCCGGCTCCCGCTGTCCTCGATGTAGGCCGACTGCACCATGGGGTAGAAACTCTGGGGACACGGACAGGGCCGTCGGTCAGGCAAGGGGCAAGGCAGGCCAGCCGGGCAGCGATTGCCCTCCGGCCACCCAGCGGAGCCCCAGCGCAGAAAAATGCAGTGGCAGCTCGCGGTGCGGTGGGGGAGGGATCACACCCGGCCTCCCTGCCCCCCTGACCTGTGAGCTGGGGGCCTGGGGCCCTGCAAGCTTCCCTTGCTGGGGATGGGGCATGCGGACCCACTCGGGACCAGTGCCGCGGGGAGCGAGTGGCACGGGCCGATGGGTCTGGGCTGGCGTAAGGGCCCGTGAGCTGAGCCGCAGCCACACAGCCCTGCCTCTGGCTCCCGCGGGCAGAGCCCCCGGGGTGACAGGCTGGACTGTGGGGGCCTGGGCGCAGCGGGTGAGGACCAGCAGGCAGAGATGCCAGGAACACACTCCAGGCGGCAGGGCGGGGCGGGGCGGGGGTCCCCGTAGGAGGAGAAATAACAAAGGCACATTGAGGGCACCTGAGATTCTCCCAGGGACCCTCCCAGCCCCGGGGCCAGGCGAGGGCACGGGCCCCAGGTCGCCCCCCGCCTGGAGCTGAAGGGCGTGGCGCTGGACCTCACATTGGACTGGAGGCCCTGCTGCCGCCCGCTCCCTCCGGCTCAGAGCAGAGCACGGCCGGCCCCTGACCCGCTCACCCCGAGAACCCTCAGACCGGGGGGCCCTGACCGGCAAGCCCTCCTCTGACGGAAGAGGAAGCGCAGGCCCCTCGGGGACTGCCTCGGCCGGGGCAGCCGGAGTCCAGACACCAGGCTGACCGACCCCCCTCCCCCAGGCCGCAGGTGGGGGGCCCCTCCAGAGGCCTCTGCTCCCCCCGGGGCCTCGCCGAGCGTACCCGAGAGATGGTGTGGACCTCGTGGTTGTGGGGGGGCCTGCGCTGCATCTGGAAGGCGTTGCTGTCCGAGTGCAGCACCCGCAGGCTCTGCAGGTCGGTGCTGGTCCGCAGGACGGCCTCGCGGTTCAGCGGCAGCGGCCCCACGCGCAGCTCCTGCTCCAGGCGGCGGCACAGCTGCTCCCGGTCGGGCGGCACGTGCGCCAGGCGGGAGTAGATGGCGAAGGCGTGCTCGGTGGCCTTCGGCGTCCTGCAAGACCGGAGCCGCAGCGGGAAGCCACCTCCGGGCCTCCGATGCCCTGCCCTCCCCCTCCTCTCCCGCCCGCTCTCTCTTCCTTTCTCCTTTCTTTCTTCTACTAGGGCGGTTCTCAACCTGTGGGCCGCGACCCCTTTGGGGGTCGAACAACACTTTCACAGGGGTCGCCTAAGACCATCGGAAAACACAGATACGACTCATCACAGTTGCAAAATGACGGTGATGAAGTAGCAACGAAAATAATGTTATGGTTGGGGGTCACCACCACACGAGGAGCTGTATTAAAGGGTTGCGGCATTAGAAAGATTGAGAACCACTGCTCTAATATCTTTCATTGATGTCAGAGAGGAAGGGCGAGGGAGGGAGAGAGGGAGAAACATCAGTGATGGGAGAGAATCCGGGATCGCTGCCTCCTGCATGCTCCCTCCCGGGGATCGAGCCCCCAACCCGGGCATGTGCCCTTGACTGGAATCGAATCCAGGACTCATCAGTCCCCTGGCCGGCGCTCTATCCACGGAGCCACACCGGCCAGGGCTGCCCTTTCTTGCCTCTCTCTCCCCATCCCTCCCGAAGGCAGGCAGGCAGGCAGGGTGCCTTGCAAGGGGCAGGACGGGAGGCGCCAGTTTTCTGTGGGTGCAGGGCTGGGCCAGGCCTGATGGCTCCCAGCAGGGTAAATGCAAGAACGCCCCTTGTGCTCAGTCACTGGCTCCGGGGGTCCCTGTCCCCGCTCCGCTCAGACTCCGCGGCGGTGACCCAGCACAGGCAGACACAGCCCGGGCACGTGGCCCGGAGCCCTTTATTCCTGCCCCAGACCCCACCCACGGCCACGGCCAGGCCGGAGCTGGGGCCCCAGGCAAAGGTGGGCACCTCTGTGCGCCGGGCACAGCCCCGGGCCCGCGCACCTGTAGAAGTACTGCCGGATCTCCGTCAGCAGGCGCCCGCGCACGATCTCCGCTCTCACGGCCTGCCAGGCCGGGGCGGCGGGCCCCTTGGGCAGGAAGGCGTAGTTGTCGGAGACGGGGCCCTCGTTGGAGTTGCTGCCGGAGGTGTACTCCAGGAACTGCTGCGTCACGCTCACCGTCTGGTTGCCGTGTCTGCCGGAGCGGCCGAGAGAGCGGGGTCACGCCGGGCGCGGCACCGCCCGCATCACCGCGCCAGCTGGAGCCGGGTCGCCGCCCTCTCTGCCCTCTCTGCCGGCTCCCGCTGCCAAGCAGGCACCAAGGAAGGATGAGTCTCCTCTGCGGCCACTCTGGGGTGGCTCATGGCCTCTGCACCCACTCTGGAGGACCACGCGTGATCTGTTTCCATTTTATGATGTCTCCAGGGCACAGGGAGCATGAGACGCCTCCTTGGGGTGAGGAACATGTTCTGACATTGCTGGTGGTGACGCCTGCACAGCTCTGGGAACACGCTAACATCATAGGTGCGAACAGGGAAGCGGGCGGGTGGGATGGTGTGTGAATTACAGCCATCCAGCTTGTATTTTCCTCAGGCCTGGCACAGACGTTCCCTTCT
>PVJN01022716.1:0-33069 GCA_004026805.1 Lasiurus borealis | reverse complement strand
GGGTTACTCCCTTATGAGAAATTCCTGAACGCAGGCTTGCTGGGTGGAAGCACACACAGTGTCCTTCCAGGGCAGCCCCAAGTCATTCCACGCCAACCGGGCGTGAAAGTGCCCGTCCGCCCACACCCCTGCCTTTGTCCACACCCCTGCCGACCCTGGGCAGCATTACTTTATTATTATTATTATTATTATTATTATTATTCTTTTGTAGTTTGGCAGGCAAAGATGTAATGTTGCTTACATGTCTTTGATTACTGTTAAGTTTGAACATGGGTTGGGACCGCTCATTTCCGTCGGGAGCTGCCCACTCTGTGTCCGGTGGGTTTCGTGTTTGGTGGGAGGAGAACTGAGCCAAGTGTGTCTGAGCAGAGACTTTGGCAACCGTAACGGAGGAGGAAGGTCAGATGGAAATCCTAGCAGGGACGGCAGGGTGATGCGGGCCGGGCAGCAGGTCTGCAGGACCGAGGAGTGGGCAGTGTGTGCTCTCCGGGGTAGGGGTGGGGAGGTAGGTGCTGTCCATGGTGCAGGCCCGGGGTCAGGCTCCGGTCTGTGGACGCCATAACGTGCAAAGCATTTAACATAACTCTGTGGGCAGCTTGGAGAGGACTGGACGGGGGTTAGGTTTGAGGAAGTCTCTCTGGTGTTGAGGTGGAGGTGGCCTGGAAGCAGGAGGCACCGGGCACCGGGGGAGTGAAGGAGCGGGCTGCGGTGAGGCCAGGCGGGCCTGAGGCGGAGGAGGGCACCGCTGAGGCGGAGGGGCTAGAGGGGGCACAGGGGCTGGGGCTCATCTGTGAACTCGCTGCTGGTGGCCAGTGCCCCCTCGGGCAGACGGCCCCGGGCACAGCGTTGGCTCTCCCACCGCCCCAGGATGCTGAGGAACAACCGCATCAGCTGCATCCACAACGACAGCTTCACCGGCCTGCGCAACGTCCGCCTCCTCTCGCTCTACGACAACCAGATCGCCACCATCTCCCCCGGCGCCTTCGACACCCTGCAGGCCCTCTCCACCCTGTGAGTCCAGCCCTCGGCTCAGGGATGCAGTACACGGGCCCGGGCTCTGGTTTCAGCCTCTGCACCGGGAGCCCGCCCACCTGCCCTCCCAGGGCACGGCTCCCTGGTGGTTACTTTAAAGGACAAACGCAGGGGATGTGTGGTCCCGTGGTTTGTTGAAACCCGGGCCTCCCCAGGTTGGCATGCTGCCCTGGGCGAGGGGCTGGCCAGGTGGCTGTGGGAGTGCGGGTGGCTGTGCGAACAGGGCGTGGCGGGCAGGAGAGGGCTCTGCCCCAGTAGATGAGACGGGCGGGTGTCTGCGAGGTCACACAGGCTGTCTCTTCCAGAAACCTCCTGGCCAATCCTTTCAACTGCAACTGCCGGCTGGCCTGGCTGGGCGACTGGCTGCGGAGAAGGAAGATCGTGACCGGGAACCCGAGGTGCCAGAACCCGGACTTCCTGCGGCAGATCCCCCTGCAGGACGTGGCCTTCCCTGACTTCAAGTGTGAGGAAGGTAATCAGACGCCCCACCTGCCCTGGGAGTCAGGAGAGAGGCCAGCGGGAGGGGAGTGGCAGGCAGCGTCCTGTGACAGGCCCTCGAGAGGAGAGGTGGGTGGGAGGGAGGTTCTGTTGCTGGGGAGGAGCAGGGAGCAGGGAGGCAGCTCTTCGTGCTGCACCCTCATCCTGCCTGGTGGTGCTCTGTGTGATATAAGA
Source organism: Lasiurus borealis (assembly GCA_004026805.1). NCBI lineage: Eukaryota > Metazoa > Chordata > Mammalia > Chiroptera > Vespertilionidae > Lasiurus > Lasiurus borealis. Next base: position 31,365 of record PVJN01022716.1, on the reverse strand, counting down.
GCAATCAGATGCTTATTGTTTTTAAAATGGGGATATCAGCACTAATAAAAGAGACAGATGCATATGGACCGTACCTTTGTGATGCCCACTGGCCAATCAGGAATGAGTATGCAAATTAACCCAACAAAGATGGTGGATTAATTTGCATACACAGGTGCCGAGTGGCCAGGGATGGGATGCAGGTGCTTTGCACCGCCTCAGCCGCTCGGGGCCTCTAGGCAGCTTGGGAAGATGTAAAGAGGGCTCCAGGCCGGAGTGAAGGTGGTGCCGGCAGCCAGGGAAAGGAAGGCCCTTTCTTGCATGAATCTTCGTGCGTCAGGCCTCTAGTGTGGATAATAAAAAAGAAAGTAAACATTACCCATTATCTGTCTTTCAGAAAAAGTCCCACTTACCATGTTAGTGGATGTTCTTGCTATAAGTACATTTAACCCAGAGGCCTGCCTCCTGGCTTTCCAGTGCTGCAGGCTTACGGGTTCACACCGTCCCGCATATGCCATGGGTACAGAGCCCACCTTGCTCCTAACCGCTCTCCAGACCTGAGCAAGTTGGTTAACCTGTCCAGATCTCAGTCAAGGAGAAATCCACCCATTCCACGGATCTCTCTGGCTCCTGTGTGCCAGGCCCCGCTCTGGGTACTAGGCTCCTTCAGGTCTCTGTCCTCATACATCCTAGGGGTGAGAGTGGCACTCCTTACTGCACTGCGCAGGAGACTGTGTTCCATAGTGTCTAGCACATAGTAGGTACTCAAGAGATCATGTGGCTGCCATCCTCTTCTCTGCTGTGCCCAGGGCCGCCTGGGGTCCGAGGTAGAAGCGATGGATCCAAGACCTGTATTAACCTCAAAACAGGTCCAAAGGGCTTTGTTCCTGGTGAGGGCGGGGCACAGCCAAGAGGAGACTTTACGGCGCCTGAGGGAGAGTCAGAGAGGGGCTTCTGTTCTGAGGGCCCCCACAGAGGGCCCTGAGGCCCTAAGAAGGCCTGTCCCTCACTGACGTGGCTTCTCCCCCAGGCCAGGAGGAGGGGGGCTGCCTGCCCCGGCCCCAGTGCCCCCAGGAATGCGCCTGCCTGGACACCGTGGTCCGCTGCAGCAACAAGCACCTCCAGGGCCTGCCCAAGGGCATCCCCAAGAACGTCACGGAGCTGTGAGTAGCCCGCGGCTGCCGCTGGAGAAGGCGGCAGGGCAGGGGGCAGCTGACTAGCAGCCCGGAGGTAGGGCCTTGCCGCAGACACTGGTGCCCAGAGCCTCTGAGCTCTGCTTTCATCCCCCTCGGCAGTGCCCTGATGGCGTGAGTCACCTGTGCAAGCTCTTCATTCCTTTAACCTAAGCTCTGCCTTTAAAGAAGAAATAACATTGCTTTTTTCACTTTCCATCATCTCACGCGCCTTCTGCTCTACCATGAGAACTTTGACAAAAGTGACCTTTACTGGCTGCACAATATCCCGCCACATGACTCTATGATGAACCATAGCACCAACCGTCCCTTGCTGGATATTTAAATAGTTTCCATCTCTCTACTATCGTGAATAATGCCGAGGTGACTGTCCCTTCGGTGAAAAGGCTAGCAAAGAACGGGACATTCCCCGTTAGGGCTCTTGCTGCCTCTGACGGCCTTCCAGAAAAGCTGTTTCCTTTCTGCTCCCGCTAGCCGTGTGGGCAACGGCCCGCCTGCCCTCCTAGCAGCCCTGGGAGAGCGGTGTACGTCAGCTTTGGTATCTGAACTCATGTGAGCGAGGATGAGAAGGGCAGGTGAGGGTGCAGAGCCGGTTTGTTCAACAGGCACTTCCTCGAGGGAAAGGCTCTGGTCCCCTGCCAGCTCCGCCTGGCCCTTGGGATTGGTCCCTCTGGGCCTCCGTAGCCAAGCCTTTCCCCATGGGGAGAGCATGGAATTTTCATGTTATTCTTCCATTACCAACAAGGCTGGCTATTTCTTCACACACACACACACACACACACACACACACACACACACCCCACTGCAGTCCTTGTCCAGGGACTCGCCCACCTCATCTCCTGCCCAGTTTTCTGTCCCAGTGTCAGAACCCCAGTTTTCTCCGGGGTGCCTCGTAGCAGCTCTGAGGATGTTGGGAAAGCCACTTGACTTTTCTCCGTCTCCGTTTTTCAGCTGTAAAACGGGGCTGTATGTGTAGTGAAGGGTCAGGGCAAGGACAATGCTGAGGGCGCTACTCCTGCAGCAGGAGCCATCCAACGGCTCCCGTGGCTCCTGCGTAGGGAGCCAGCTGGGGCATCAGCAGCTGGCACTTGGTTCCTGCTTAGCCAGGATGGCTGGTGGCAGTGATTGTGGGGGAGGAGAGCAGGTCTGAAGTTTCTGGAATCCCCAGCTCAGAGGGGAAGTTTTAGGAGGATTTTTGGTGGGCTCTGACTTGAGCGGCAGTGTACAGAGTGGGCCCCAGAGGGTTGGCAGGACGGAAGGCAGCTTCCCAGGAGCCCAGGAATGAACACTGGCAGTGCCCACCGATGGGAGGGAGGCTGAGAGGGTGAGACCGGGCGCAGAGAGGGAGCCAAAGGAGGCTTCATGTCTCAGTGGCTTTTACCAAATTCTCTGAAGAGCACCTGCCCCAAAGGCCCAAAATACTTATGTATTTTCTCCTCCTGTTAGCAATTCTGGGCCGCTGCTGGTCCACCAGGAGGAGAGAGACTGAGGAGGCCCTGGCTACAGGGACAGGTTCTCCCGGTGCGGGGCAGGCAGAGATGGTGCCCTAACTGTTGTGTCTTCCTTCTCCTGTAGCTACCTGGACGGGAATCAGTTCACGCTGGTTCCGGGACAGCTGTCCACCTACAAGTACCTGCAGCTTGTGTGAGTACCCAGGCGGCTCCAGGACCCCAGACCTGTCTCAGAGGCAGGAGGGCCAGAGGCATCTGACCCTGTGGCTCCGGCTTTCCTGGAATTCCCTACAGTCCCCACTGGTGGCTGTTTCCGGTTTTTGTTTTTCTGTTTGTTTTAATTTTCACCCCTTCCTTCTGGGAACATCTGTGCATAGGTCCGTTCTGCCACCTAGTGGTCATGCTTTGGAATTGCATTGTTCCACACCATCTCCCCAAACAGCCTTCTTTCTAGGCTGATAATTATTGCAAAGGTAGGAGGTAGGCAGAGTAGAGGGTTATGGGAAATTTCTCAGTCCAACTTAAGCCGCTAAACCAAATATGATATATGGGAGCTACAAATAAGTATCTGTAAATAAATTTTTCTTTAGACTAATATCTATTTTTTTGTTTTGTTTTGACCTCATGAAAAAAATTCAAGATAAATCTCAGGCCCTTACTGGTTTGGCTCAGTGCATAGAGTGTTGACCTGTGGACTGAGGGTCCTGGGTTCGATTCCAACCAAGAGCACGTAACTGGGTTACAAGCTTCTCTCAGGCCTGGGCCCTGACCAGGGCGTGTGCAGGAGGCAACCAATCAATGTGTTTCTCTCACATTAAATTTCTCTCTCTTTCCCTCTCTCTTCCATTCTCTCTAAAAACCAATGTGAAAATATCCTCATGTGAGGATTAAAAAAAAAAGACAACCCAAAAAACAAAATAAACCTCGGAATTAATTAGCTCCTCTTAGCCTTCCAGCTTAATTAGCACCTCCCTTCAGTTGCCTTTATCTGCTCATTGACCAGATTCTACCACAAAAGAAGTCCCGAAAATGCTCCATCTTAGCGTGGCGTGGAGCAGCGCTTTGCCAAGTGTGGTCTGTGGGCCGGTAGTAGCCCAAGAAGTGTTTGTACCGGGTCCACACTCGATAAGGAGCTTGCACAGGAGTGCGAACCACATTTTGCTTCCTTCACTGAGGAAGTCTCGCTAGGAAGGAAGGTGTTAACTACAGTTAGTTGTGTTTAGTGTCCTAGGAGATCACAAGTTCCTCGTATAGAATATTCGGGTCAAGGACTACCTACTTAGAGTAGCACTGGCTTACAGATTTTTAATTTTAATTTAATTTTATTTATTTTTAATATATTTTATTGATTTTTTACAGAGAGAAAGGGAGAGGGATAGAGAGTTAGAAACATGGATGAGAGAGAGACATCGATCAGCCGCCTCCTGCACGCCCCCCACTGGGGATGTGCCCGAAACCAGGATACATGCGCTTGATTGGAATCGAACCCGGGACCCCTCAATCCGCAGACCGACGCTCTATCCACTGAGTCAAACCGGTTTCGGTGGCTTACAGATTTAAAAAAATATATATATTTTTTTATTCAGAGAGTAAGGGAGAGGGAGAGAGAGGGAGAAACATTAATGATGAGAGAGACTCATTTGATCGGCTGCCTCCTGCACGCCCCACACTGGGAATTGACCCTGTGACCCAGGCATGTGCCCTGATCAGGAATTGAACTGTGATGTGGGCTCCTGGTTCATAGGTCGATGCTCAACCACTCAGCTACGCTGGCAGGGTGACTTACAGAATTTTGACTGTTTATCTGTCTTGGCTCACATTGTAGCAGATGTGTTTTGACTCTTCCAATGCATGTGGGTAAGGGGTCGGGGAGTAGGGAGGTGGGTGGGGTGATTTGGTGGCTGGTGACAGAGGGCCAAAGGGAGAGACAAGCTTTCTTGGTCTGATGTGAGGCAGCGCCACCAGGGGCTCAGATGTGCTTGAGAAGGCAAGAGGGAAGGAGGACTAATGTCGGGGCAGTTCTTACCGTGAAGCCATCTGCCGGGGCTCTTGTCTTTTCCAGGGACCTGAGTAACAACAAGATCAGCTCCTTGAGCAATTCCTCCTTCACCAACATGAGCCAGCTGACCACCCTGTGAGTCCCGGCGGGGGGTGTGGTGGGAGGCCTTTCCCCAGCTCCTGTCGATCACACATGCCAGGCAGACTCCTCCCCTGCCAGGGAGTGTGCCCCGGCCTGCCCGCCAAAAACACTCTTAAAAATATCCTTTTATTGTGAAATACAGCATATATATGTATATATATATGAAAAATGTAAGCATACTGTTTAATAAATCATCGTAAAGCTAGCACGCATGTGTAAATACCTAAGGCAAAAAAGGAGAACCCAGCTAGCACCCCATAATCCACCCTGTTGTTATCCTCCCTTCTCCACGCAGGGGGGCCCTGACCCTGGCTTTTATGACGATCGCTTCTTTGGCCTTTATGGTGTTGCCATCTAGAATTTCATTTCTGCGCAAGGAACTTGGATGTTGTGAAATGTTGCCCGCTTGTAGCCTTGTATGAGAGGAAGGGAGAGAAAGAGAGACAGAAATATCAATGATGAGAGAATAATGAACCAACCAGCTGCCTCCTGCACGCCCCCCACCGGGGATGTGCCCGACACCCAGGTACATGCCCTTGACTGGAATCAAACCCGGGACCCTCCAGTCCGCAGGCCGATGTTCCATCCACTGAGCCAAACCGGTTTCGGCTCGTTTGACATGTTTTGCCTTACACTCACCCCCATGGAGCCACCACCACAATCAAGACAGTGACCAAGCTGTCACCCCCAGAATTCTCCCCCGTGGCCCCTGATAATCCTCTCGCCCTCCCAGCCCCGCAGCCCAGGCAAACACCAGTTCTTTTTCTTCCCTCTCTCCCTCCCTGCCCCCAGGATCCTCAGCTACAACAACCTCCAGTGCATCCCTCCGCTGGCCTTCCAGGGGCTGCGCTCCCTGCGGCTGCTGTAAGTCTCCCCCCTCATTCCGCCTGGCCGCCTACCCAGTGGGGAGCAATGTCCCGAGGTCTGGGGCCCCCGCAGGGCCAACCGTGTCCAAAGGTGGGAGGCCAGCCCACGCTCGTGAAGCCCTAAAGGAGCCCGAGGAATGAAGGGGAAGCTAGCTGAGAAATGGGGCTCCTGTCCGCCCCACGTTGTGTTTGCAGTGTGTGTGTGTGTTTGGGGGAGAGATATGGGGGGCATCCAAGGTCAGGCCGCCTCTTATTTGAAAGCGTCTCCCCTTCAGATGGAGAGTGTTGCCAGATCCGTGAGCCTTTTTTCCTAAGAATTCCCGCTGGGAGGTTCTGCCCTGTGATCAAAGCCCTCGGCACGCCTGTTAGGAGGGCCCCTCCCGTGCCCACGCTCACACCTCCTCCGGGGCCCCCTCTGGTGACATTGTTCACCCCAGTGTACGGCTTTTGTACTAACTGCCTCACCCACAAAAAGCCTACCCCCTCCCGGCCCCCGGCGGCATGCTTTCCAGTTGGTTATGTAAACAGAAAGGGGCCGAGCTGTTTCTGATGGGAAAACAGGGCCCTCAGGAGGGCTGAGGGCAGAGAGGGCTGCCTGGAGGTGAGGGCCCATCTCCACTGCCTGTGGCCAGCACGGTGGACTCCGTCCCTGAGGTGGGGCCATCGCCCTCCCAGCACCACCCTGCTCTCTGCCGAGGGTGGCACCCCCCCCCCCACCGGGCTCCATCTCCCAGAGAGGCGCCCACAGACTCTTCTCTCCTCAGGTCCCTGCACGGCAACGACATCTCCACTCTCCCGGAGGGCATCTTCGCCGACGTGACCTCCCTGTCCCACCTGTGAGTACCTCCGGCCCCAGGCTCGGGCCTCTTTGGGTTTAAACAGAACTTGGATGCCAAGAAAGACCCTGCCTCCCTCCTGAGACTAGCAGAATTTGTGGCTTTTACCCTGGAACCAGTTTAGCTTGGGAACTTCAAACCCTCCCCGTCGAAGACCCTTACACATCCAGGGTTTCATCCGTCGCAGCGATGGAGTTTGAGAACAGTTCTTCGCAAGCATGGATACAAGTACAGTGGTACCTCGAGATATGAGTGCCCTAACATACGAGATTTTTGAGATAAAAGCTGTCGAGCAAGCGATTTTTGCTTTGAAATACGAGCAACATTTGAGATAGGAGTAATCGTGTGGATCGGCCGGCTGCACACCACCCACCCGTTTACCGTGACTCATGGTTTCCCATGCCTCAAGGTTACGGAACGAATTAAACTCATATCTCGAGGTACCACTGTAGTAAGGGCCATTTGCTGGTCACCGAGCACTTTGCCTGCAGAAGCGAGTCTTTAAAAGTAGTGCCCTCACAGTTCCTCAGAAAGCCAAATGTGGAATTACCCTGTGATCCCGCAATTCCCGAAGTACCCATATTTTCTGGCGTATAAGACAACTGGGCGTATAAGACGACCCCCCTTTTCCAGTTAAAATATAGAGTTTGGGATATACTCGCTCTATAAGACGACCCCCGACTTTTGAGAAGATTTTCCTGGGTTAAAAAGTCGTCTTATACGCCAGAAAATTCGGTATGTACCTAAGAGAATGGACAGCAGGGACTCTGATACTTGTGCACCCATGCTCATAGGAGCAAAATTCACCCAATTGCCCAAAGGCAAAAACAGCCCATGTGTCCATTAACAGATAAACGGATCAACAAAATGTGGTGTATACATACAATAGGGTCGTATTCAGCCATGAAAAGGAAGGGTGACCTATGTGGTTACAACATGGATGGAACCTGAAGACAAGCGAAGTGAAATAACTCAGACATAGAAGGACAAATATTGCATGGCCCCACGGACCTGAATACCAGGATAGTCCATTCACAGCTCCAGAAAGGAGAATGGTGGTGGCCAGGTGCCGGGAGCAGGGGGTGGGGAAGTGTTGTTTAATGGGTGCAGTTTCTGCTTGGGGTGATGAAACAGTTTGGGAACCAGATAGTGGTGATAGTTGCATAACATTGAATGTAACTGATGCCACTGAATTGCACACTTAAAATCATCCAAATGGCTTTTTTTTTTTTTACTAAAGAGAAAGGAAGGGGAAGTGGGGGGAGAGAGAGTGAAAGAGATAGGTAGATAGATAGATAGATAGATAGATAGATAGATAGATAGAAACATCAATTTGTTGTTCCACTTATACATTCATTGGTTGATTCTTGTGTGTGCCCTGACCAGGGATTGAACCTGTAACCTTGGTGTATCAGGACGATGCTGTAACCAATTACCCCACCAGGGCTTCAAACGGCAAATTTCAGGTTAAATGTATTTTACCACAATAAAAAAGTGAGGACATGAAAAAGCAGCAGCTGATTCTGGGGGTGAGGCTGGGCACAGAGCATTCTCTCCTAGAGTCTCAGCTACAGTTTTTCAAGGCAGCGTTCAGGCCAGGTGGACTGCGGCTGGGCCCCTAGGTGTCACTGCATCCTCTTGCTCTCCGCCCCACACCCAAGTGCCCAGGGCTTCAGGGGGCAGGCATAGCTTCTGGGGTCCCCAGCATCTTTATTTGAGTTCATTCCCTCAACAACCTCACTGGATTTTCTCAGTTCTAAGAGAATGGACAGCAGGGACTCTGATACTTGTGCACACATTTTAATCTCTGAAATCAGAGTGTACTTTACAAGTGACTTCTGTATTTAATATTAGAGGCCTGGTGCATGAAATCTGTGCATTGGTAGGGGGGTGGTGTTTCCCCTCAGCCTGGCATGCATCCTCTCCAATCCAGGACTCCTCGGGGGATGTCCAACTGCCGGTTTAGGCTCAATCCCACTGACACTTGGACATTGCTCTCACAATCTGGGACTGCTGGCTCCTAACTGCTCACCTGCCTGTCTGCCTGATAGCTCTTAACTACTTCTGTCTGCCAGCCTGATGCCCCTAAATGCTCCCCTGCCTGCCTGCCTGATCTCCTAACTGCTTCTGTTTGCCAGCCTATTTCCCTTAACTGCTTCCCTGCTGGTCTGAATGCCCCTAACCACCTCTGCCTGCCGGCCTGATCACTCCTAACTGCTCCCCTGCTGGCCTTATCACCCTCTAACTGCTCCCCTGCTAGCCTGATTGCCCCCTAACTGCTCCCCTGCCAGCCTGATTGCCCCTTACCTGCCCTCCCCTGCAAGTCTGATTTTCCCCCTACCTGCTCTCCCCTGCCAGCCTGATTACCCCTAACCACCTCTGCCTAGGCCCCTACCACTGTGGCTTTGTCTGGAAGGATGTCTGGAAGATATTTGGTCTAATTAGCATATTACTCTTTTATTAGCTTAGATGTTAATATTTCTCCACCCTGCCCAATCAGTAATACATCTAACAATCTTAGACTTGAGGAAATAAAATAATAATAATGGTGTCCTTTGGACAAATACTTTGCTACATGTGACTACTTTATCTGTGGTGTGTTGTTTACTTCATGACCAAAATGAGAAGTAGATTTGTACAATTATGTCAACTGTACAAATTTTGACAGGGACCTTCTTGAGCCCAGAAAGGATTCCAGCACCTCTGGGAAGAGTGCAGTGATTGATTATTGATGTCTGCCACGAGAGTAGAATGGGTGATAGGTTTTTTGTCCTAATGGGTGGGATTTGTTATTTCTATTTTACAGTCCCAGGCACTGAAAAGGTCAACAGAGACAGGATTTGAACGTAGGTGTGTCTGATTCCAAAGCTCCTTATTTACTCTTAATTGCTTCAATAACTATGTTGTGAGTAACCATAGTGAGTCATGTGCTAAAGAACTTACGTAAGGTCTCTGTCCTCTGTGACCATCTGAGGAGCTATTAAACGAATTCAAAGGCTGTGGTGACTAACTCCCGGGAACTCTGAGGAGCGTCACAGAGGAGGTGCCACTTATGTTGCCATGGAAAAGGGACTAGGAACTTGCCATTTGGAGAAGAGGGGGAAGGACATTCCAGAAAGAGGGAACAGCATGTGCAAAGGAGGCAAGAAAGTCAGTGACATGTTCGGTGATGCTGTGCCGTCTAGCATAGGGCGTAGGAGGTTTGGCTGGGCGAGGAGTGTGGAGTGGGGAGAGAGGAACCTAGAAAGGGGCATTGGGGTTCCACTGGAAGGTCTTTGTGCCAGGCTGAGGAGTTTGGACCTCATTCCATGGGCAGAAGGGAACAGTGGGAAATCCTGGGAGGCTATGGTGGCGGTGGAGGCTGGTTCGGATAGAAGGCGGCAGGAGGGATCCTGGCTGGAGCCGGGGCTCCAGAGGCCAGGCCAGGACATTGCTGTCCGTTGCTCTCGATGTCTCCCACCCCCAGGGGCTTGGTGCCACTGCTGTTGGGTAAATTTTGGCTGTGAGCTCATTTTGTGGAGATGCCTCTCCCCAAAGAGAATTGTGCTTGTCTCTGCGGTACCAGGGTCTGCTGCTGCTCTCGGCCCACGCAGCCTCCTTTGCTAACCCCTGGCCCATGTCAGGTGTCTGCTTCATTCTCCACCTTGCCAGGCAAGGGCTTGTCAGCCATCTGGTCCACCTTTCTGAAACACCCATGGACTCCCCCTTTTGTGTATCTTTTAAAAAAAATATATATATATGTACATATATATATATATATATTTTATTGATTTTTTACAGAGAGGAAGGGAAAGGGATAGAGAGTTAGAAACATTGATGAGAGAGAGACATCGATCAGCTGCCTCCTGCATACCCCTTAATGGGGATGTGCCCACAACCAAGGTACATGCCCTTGACCAAAATCGAACCTGGGACCTTTTAGTCCACAGGCCGACGCTCTATCCACTGAGCCAAACTGATCCGGCCTTTTGTGTATCTTTTATGCTTGGGGTTTAAAAGTCAAGTTGACAACCTTCCCTCTTTCCCCATGAAAAATGAATGACACCTAAATATATTCTGACCTTGTTTCCAGCTCAAAATCTAGAGGCTTTGTTCTTCAAATGGGAAGTGATCAAACAATATATTTTGTACAAACAAACAAAACCCCAAAGCTACTAAAACAAAATGTGAGATCATACCTATCTGTAAATTTAGATTTTCTTCAGGAGAACATTAGGCAAGACCCAGTTATTAATAAATAAACCAGCTCTGGCTGGTTTGGCTGTTGGCTGGGTGTCATTCCATCTACCAAGAGGTTGCTGGTTGATTCTCGGTCCAGGGCACATGCCCGGGTTGTGGGCCTAATCCTTGGTGGGGTGGGTGCAGGAGGCAGCCGATTGGTGTTTCACTCTCAAAAAAAAAAAAAAAAATCAAGAAACTATTAAAAAAAAAGAAACCAATAAGTAAAGATCCATTAAGTAGTAATTGTAGAACAGTGCATTGGCATTACTGATTCCATGTGTGTGTGTGAAAGAAATCCTCCATTGTTATGAATAAACTCCAACCTCGTGAATAAACTCTGCCCTCTATAACCAGGGTTTCAAATGGAACTGGGCATTAGCCTGGGACATGCGCATGTGTTTGTGTCCAGGTGTGTGCACGTGTGGGACGGATGGGATATACATGTAAGGGCATACAGGTGTCCACTATGTCCTGTGTGGAGGAGTGGCAACTATTCCGTGAGGATTTCTGGAGCACTCACAAGGAGTCAGGGAGTGGCATAGACTCACCGCACTTACCTGGGCCTCACAGAGGCCATGCACAGTCTGAAGGGGAACACGCTCATGGCTCCGTAATGCCAGACGTGCCCACGAGTTAGCATCAGTGTTCCCGTCCCCCGGAGGTGCCCTCGGTTCCCACCAGGTCTCCGTTCTGCACGTGGGCCTCTCCTCTGCACCCCCAGTGCAGGAGGCGTGGGTGGCCCCAGGGGGTGGTGGAGGACAGGTCCGTTATATGGAAACCCCTGGAACTCTAGGTTAAGAACCAGGACATGTGGAATGGGTCCTCATTCTGCCCTCAACTCACGGTAGGCTCTCAGACAATCCATCCTGCTCTTCAGGCCTCTTTCCTGGCCCACACAGAGGTATTTCTAACGTCCCTGATGCTTCTAACATGCCTCTGCTCCGGGCTTTAATATCCTGCACGTCTGTCTGCTCTGTTTATTTTTATAGCCACGTTGCAGTTAGCTCATCTTTCATCCACTTGTCTGTCCATCCATCCACCTGCCAATATTTACTGTGTCCGGTCCTGTGCCAAGGTTCCCCAACAACATTCTTCGTCTCTGAAATCTGGCGTTTGGTTGCCTGTAATCTGCTACAGGCTGGGAAGTCACATTTCTGAGTTCGTTGAGAATGTGGTGTGAAATTGAAAGGGAATGGTGAGAAACAATGCCCCTATGACAGCATGGCGAGGAGCTAATGACAATTATGACGCTGGGATTTAGTTTTGTTGTTTTTTTTAAAATATATTTTATTGATTTTTTACAGAGAGAAAGACAGAGGTATAGAGAGTTAGAAACATCGATGAGAGAGAAACATCGATCAGCTGCCTCCTGCACAACACCTACTGGGGATGTGCCTGCAACCAATGTACACGCCCTTGACTGGAATCAAACCTGGGATCTTTCAGTCTGCAGGCCAACGCTCTATCCACTGAGCCAAACCGGTTTCGGCAAGGGATTTAGTATTTGAATAGAATACTAAAGAAGGTGGGCCCCCTCTGATTTCAAAGCTGTACGTATGTAACCACAGGAACTGGCAGGGAGGGCCTCTATGAACATTAAATGAGGGACATTTAAGGGACGGTAGGTGATTCTTTTCTTTTTGAATTTGCTCTCATGCTTGTAGGCAGGGATTCACTCAGCAATGCTTCCGCCACCCGCTGGTGTCGGGCGCACCAGGGGTGCCTGGCTCCTGCCCTCCTGGTCCAGGAGAAGGAGACAGTGATGCCACCACATAAGCTGTCTGGAACGATGGGCTCAGGCAAGGAGGTCCCGGGGTGTTCCTAGGCACTAAGCCCTGTGGCTGGCGCCTCTGTGAGAGCCGCCGGGAAGCTATTTTGGTCCCTGTTACGTGGACAGAAGTGCGGCCGGGTCTTGGCATGAACACGCCTAATATCTACTGTGTCAGCTATGTCCAAGTCACGCCAAAGATCAACAGCACAGGGTTATTTATATTGTTAGGGTCGAAACGCTCGCCGCTCAAAGGAAGGCTCCAAGAGACATTCTAATGCAAACAGCAAAGGGTTTATTCACCAGCATGCTGGGGCTCACAACATACTCTGAAAGCAGAGCGGAGGCTGAGAGCCCCGAGTCCATACAAAGCTGAGCTTATATACTATGTGACAAGCAACAGGGTTATACAGAGTTTTATTTCCTCATTCCTGCACACATCTCACAATCTACAGACTCCGCATATTTCTGGTTACCATGGGGTTACGATAATGGATGGGAGTGATGGTTATCTCTGGGTTAGTTTCTGGAGACATCGGGACCATGTCTCCTATTGCAATTTTGCTACAGGCTGTCTTGTTACACAAGATTATCAGCCTGCACCTGGATTACACCATCCTAGGAGTTTATGCTCTCTTCTCAACCCTGAGACTGTAATTACAGGACGTAACTGGGGGATATGATTTTAAGCTGAGCTGTGTTAACTCCGGCCCAATCCTGATTTTTGCAACCTTACAATATGTGTATTGGAGACGGACTCCACAGGCCTTGTGGAGGGGTCAGTGGTCTGGCTGTGGTGGCCTGAGGCTCTCCGCTCCCCACCGAGTTCACAGCCGTTTTTGTTGGGTAAACAGCCCCCAGGTGAAAGTGAACCACTGCTACTGCCAAATGGCTGCCACAGGAACCCAGCCGCCGGATACATTAAAGCTTGAGATACTGAACCCGTGTGTGGTTTGGAGTCTGGTCCACGCCGAACAAAACAAGGAAAGCAGGAGTCGGTCAAGCCAGAATTTAGAGTTTTGCATAGCTTTAGATTACTGTGATATATATACTAGAGGCCTGGTGCATGAAATTCATACACTGGGGGGTGGGGGGAGGGTGTCTCTCAGCCCAACCTGCACCCTCTCCAATCTAGGACTCCTTGGAGGATGTCTGACTACCGGCAGTTGGACATCCCTCTCACAATTCAAGACTGCTGGCTCCCAACTTTCACCTGCCTGCCTGATTGCCCCTAACTGCTTCTGCCTGCCAGCCTGATCACCCCCTAACCACTCCCCTGCTGGTCTGATTGAAGCCTAATTGCTCCCCTGCTGGCATGATCACCCCCAACTGCCCTCCCCTGCTGGCCTGGTTGCCTCCAACTGCTCTCCCCTGTCAGCCTGGTTGCCCCTAAATGACCTTCCCTGCTGGCCTGATCACCCACAACTGCCCTCCCCTGCCAGCCATCTTGTGGTGGCATCTTGTGACAACATGGAGCGGCCATCTTGTGTGAGGGTGTGAGGGTCAATTTGCATATTACCTCTTTATTATATAATATATATATGTGTGTATATATGTATATATGTAAGTATATTTTTATTGATCTCAGAAAGGAAGGGAGTGGGAGAGATAGAAACATCAATGATGAGAATCACTGATCAGCTACTCCCACACGCCCAGCCACTGGGGAAGGAGCCTGCAACGCAGACATGTGCCCTCACTGGGAATCGAACAGTGACCTTCTGGATCATAGGTCAACCACTGAGCCACACTGGCCGGGCTTGACTATTGTTATTTATTATTATTTTTATATTAAGAGTAAAAAAGAGACACATATTTGAGGTGCAACTTTGCTGCCATTATTGGGGGGACCATCAGTGGGAATTAGGATGATCTTACCTCAGGTCAAGGACCTCGGATTCAGGTGGTTTTTTTTTTTTTGGCGTTTTCAGTAAATGAGCTATAGGACTCCAAGAAGCCATTCCTAATAACTTTGAAACTCGTGGTTCATTCCCAGACCACACTCCCACAGCGTGCTTCAAAATATATTTTAAAATGAATTTATCTCAGGAATCACATAATTACATTTCTTCCCACTTGTTATGTTAAACCTATTAATCTGGTAAATGCAAACATCTTCAGGATGGTTGTGCTCCTGGTATTTAAAAAAGAATTGTTTTAGAAACACACCGGACCTTCAAAGACTCAGTGTCTGAGCTTCCTCTACCTCTGAGAAGCCCTCGCTCTGTTCAGCGGAAGGAGGACCGTGCCCCCTGTCCCGTTAGTCGGGATGGATGCTGTCAGCAAACCAGGACGGAAAAGAATTAAACGCTCCTAGAGGCTGAACCGGCTTTCATTTCCAAGCTGAGTCCCTCCTCTCCCTCCCTCGGCACCCGTCTCGGTTATGTGTGCTTGTCCCCTCCCCTCTCCGGATTGCAGGTTCCTCATTGAACCACAGAGCGAGCCCCAGAGATGGGAAGCAAGCTGCTCACAAGCCGCTCAAGGTCGCCCGCCGGCCAAGAGCAGCTGCACTGGCTGAATCCAAGCCTGGCTCTGCCTTTGCTGTAAGAGCGCAGTCACAGAGGTGCTGTTTTGGGGAATTCCTGCTCAGAGACTCGCTGCTTTCCTCAGACCGCACACAGCTCCAGGGGAGCCCCCTCCTCGCTAAGGCCCAGGAACAGGTGGAGAGGCAGGGCCTTCCTATTGGTTAGTTAACAGGGGCTCCTTCTCACCAACCTTATGCAACCTCAGATTTTCAAAATCATACTGATATCAACGGATGTTTTAAAATAAATTTATCTTATGCATAACATAACTACATTCCTTCGCACTTGTTATGTTAACAACCCGGAGAGGGGAAGAGACAAGCACAGATAACCTGAGACGGGCGCCGTGGGAGGAACGCAGCTTGGAAATGAAAGCCAGTTCAACCTCGACGAGTAGTAGTTTCCGGCGCATAAGACGACTTTTTAACCCAGCGAAATCTTCTCAAAACTTGGGGGTCGGCCAAAACCGGTTTGGCTCAGTGGGTAGAGCGTCGGCCTGCAGACTGAAAGGTCCCAGGTTTGATTCCAGTCAAGGGCATGTACCGTGGTTGCGGGCACATCCCCACTAGGGGGCGTGCAGGAGGCGGCTGATCGATGTCTCTCTTTCATCGATGTTTCTAACTCTCTATCCCTCTCCTTTCCTCTCTGTAAAAAAATCAATAAAAAAATATATTCATATTAAAAGTCGGGGGTTGTCTTATAGGGCGGGTATATCCCAAATTCTATATTTTAACTGGAAAAGTTGGGGGTCGTCTTAATACGCTCAGTCGTCTTAATACGCTCAGTCGTCTTATATGCCGGAAAATGCGGTATTTAATTCTTTTCTGTCCTGATTTGCTGAAAAAAGGATGTGTTTCTGTTGGCCGGATCAGAGACCTGTGGTTCCTTCATGTTCTCCACGCCAGGTCTTGCTCACCTCTTCGCCTCACTGCGGCTCAGTGAGAAGATGCTGAGCTTGCCCACCAGCTTGCCAAAACAGGAAGAGGCTGGCCGTCTACAGTGTTGGGGCGGGACATGGGGGGCAGGCGTGGCTTTACCGCGTCGGTGTCTGTAAGTCCGTCCGACCTGTTTTGGAGGTCCGCTGGTGATTTTTTGTTTTTCACATGCACTTCCTCTGCAACCCGAGCCCTCCTCCTCGGTGTCTGATCTCGAGAAATGCTCACGTCACCAAGAGGCACATACCAGCGTGGTGACGTTCGTTGGAAACGGCCAGAACGTCTGGCCCGGGGCATGGCCCAGTCAGCTGGGGCTCCATTCTTTGGGAGGCTGAGAAGCGGCTTGACAAAAGGAGGTGGATTCCTAGGCGCCGACCGGGAAAGGTCTCCGAGCCGTGCTGTTTAGTGGCAGGAAGTGAGCTGCTCAGGAATGATGTCGAGTGCGTGGTGATCATCTGTGATGTGACGCGTGTGTGAAGGGGGGAAGGACTGGAAGGCTACCCGCTGGAGCGTGGTGACCGTGTCCTCCTGCGGTCGGCAGGGACCGTGGCGTGGCCTGCTCTGTAACGTGGATGCAAGTATGTTTAACACATGATGAACAGACTTCCCCTTACAGCACCATGGCACATGCCCTTGTGCAGGTCAGTCTGGGAGATGAACTCCCGGAAACGGAATTGCCGGGTCAAAAGGCACCTTCGCTGGTAGTTGACAGATAGCCACAAAATTCCTCTCATCCATGTTATTCCATCTCGCACTCCATCTGTGACATCATATGCGCCTTTAAAAAAAAAAACCAGTAAAACTCCTGTGACACAAGTTAACCATTTTACCGTGGACAATTCAGCGGCAGGCAGCCCCTTCACAACATGGTGTGAGGCAGGGTCTGTGGTCGGCCATGTCTGAAGGAGGTTTACAAGGAGAACCATCCAAGAGCTCTCTTTTTGGTGAAAAATGAAAAGAAAAAAGCAAAGGTTTCTGAGCCACAGAGTCAGCCAGTCTGGGTCTGGACCCAGGGGCAGCCCTTCGCCAGCTGGGTGACCCCAGGAGGCCCGGTGCCCGCCGCTGGGAGACGGAGGAATGCCCTCCCGGTGGGCCGGTGAGGGGCTCAGATGCATGACTGACCGGGGGGAGGAGCGGCGGTGGATGTTGGCTCCTCTCTCCTCCGTGCACCCGGCAGGCGATGCACTCATGGGCTCTGGCCTCAACAGCCGAGTTCAAATCCCACCTCCCCGCTTTCTCTGTGCCTCCACCTTCCTGAGCCTCCGTTTCACCTGTAACACCCGTGGAGGACGTGAAACGGTGCTGGTGACCCAGTACACGATCGTGAAAGTGGGACTTTGGCCGGCCCCTGGGGTAGTGCCCTGCACCCTAGGTGCCCAGGGACGCAGGACCCCACAGAGCGGTCATGCGTTTCTCTCCGCTCTCTGCCCCAGGGCCATTGGTGCCAACCCCCTGCACTGCGACTGCCACCTCCGCTGGCTGTCCAGCTGGGTGAAGACCGGCTACAAGGAACCGGGCATCGCCCGCTGCGCCGGGCCCCCCGACATGGAGGGCAAGCTGCTCCTCACCACGCCGGCCAAGAAGTTTGAGTGCCAAGGTGAGCGGGAAGGGGTGGAGGGAGGCGGGCACCTCCCGCTGCGGCCGCCCAGAGGACCGGCTTCACCCCGGCTGGGGGAGGGGCCGGGGCAGCAGGGAGGCCCCTGCAGCTTGTTAACGTGTCTGCCTTCTAGTCCTGACATACAGCGAGGGAGAAGCCAGGCAGAACTCTCAGGTGGTCAGGGCTCTAAGCCGCCCGGGGTTATGTAAGGAGCGGAGAAATAGCAGCAGCCTCTCAGGAAGCGCCAGGCCTCTCCGCACTGCCGGCACCAGGCCTCCCTTCGGCAGGAACGGTGCTCAGCAATTAGCTTCAGCCCTGCACCAAGGTCCCGGCCGGCCGCCACGCTCCTGGCGTTTGTAGAAATACAGGGGTCGAGCCTCCTCCCACTTTGCTCTGAAGGCGCCCCACCCTGGGCATCTGTGAATGCTGGTCCGTCTGGGGATCGGTGGGCTGACTGGCAGCCCGAGCCCCAGGAGCCCTGCTGAGCAGAGGGAGGAGCGGAGTGGCTGCCCCAGGCCCAGCTCTGTGCACTGGGTGGGGACAGCGGGGGGTGGGGGTGGGGTGAGGTGTGCACACAAGAGGTCGACCTGGCCCTTGGGCAAGCTCGGAGACCCCACCCGAAGTAACAGCGCCAGGCCACCCTGCGTGCAGGATGCTGTCTCAGGGGTAACCGTTCAGAGGGGCCCGCTATGTGGCTTAGGACTTCATGGGGTCCTTCGTCCCTGGGCACCTAGGGTGCAGGGCACTACACCAGGGAGCAATGCTGTCACAGGGGTAACCGTTCAGAGGGGCCCGCTATGTGGCTTAGCTGTTGGGCTGTGGAGAGCAGGCCAACTCACGATGAAGCATTTGCTTAGGACTGATAGAGCTGAGTGGTGTTGGCACTGGTGGGAAGTTTTTTTTAAAAAAATATATTTTGTTGATTTTTTTACAGAGAGGAAGGGAGAGGGACAGAGAGTTAGAAACATCGATGAGAGACATCGATCAGCCGCCTCCTGCTCGCCCCCTACAGGGGATGTGCCCGCAACCAGGATACATGCCCCTGACTGGAATTGAACCCAGGACCCTTCAGTCCGCAGGCCGACGCTCTCTCCACTGAGCCAAACCAGTTTCGGCGGGAAGTTATTTTTGAAAAACCTTTTATTGAAACGTAACGCGCATAACAGGACAGCACACAGGTCATAAGTGAACGGCTCACTGGATTTCCACAAGCAGAGCGCACGCAGGTGACCGGCCCCGGGGCAAGAAGCAGAGCCCCGCCTGCACCCGGGCGGCGTTTGGTTACCGAGCCGGTTTCTGTGCCTGTTCGCGCTCATGCCTTTGAGCAGCGGGAGATTCGCCACTTCCAGAGGTGGCCTCAGGGGAAACTAGTTAGCTGGCTGCTCTTCCCCACGGCTCTTGTGAGGTGCTGAGGCCCCCGCAGGAGGTGCTGCGCCCACCTCCGAGTTCAGGGAGGGCGACCAGCGGGTCCTGGAGGGGCTGGGCAGGCCGTGCTCGGAGCTGGAGAGGTGCTGGAAGCGGCCCTCCCCCTTGGCCTCTGAGACCATCAGCTTCAAGGCGCACAGACCTTTTCCTCCTCTGTGTGCCTCCTCGTGGAGCTGTGTGCCTCCCTGTGGAGGACCCCCCCCCCCCTTGCTTTCTGGGTCAGCAGGTGACAGGCTGGGGGTGGCTGCCTCAGAGGGTGTAGGGGACCCAGAAAAGGTCAACAGAGTCAAAACCGGCTTGGCTCAGTGGAAAGAGCGGCCGCCTGCGGACTGAAAGGTCCCGGGTTCCATTCCAGTCAGGGGCATGTATCCTGGTTGCGGGCACATCTCCAGTAGGGGGCGTGCAGGAGGCGGCTGATCGATGTCTCTCTCTCATTGATGTTTCTGACTTTCTATCCCTCTCCCTTCCTCTCTCTCTAAAAAATCAATAAAATATATTTTAAAAAAGAAAGAAAGAAAAGAAAAGGTCCTCTGACTTTAGTAGCATCGACTGTGGCGCTCTCACACAGATGCTCTACCCTGACCACCATGTGAGGGCTCCGAGGCGCCAGCACCAGCCATTGAGCACCGTCTGCTGATTAGCTCACCTGGTCCTCATGGCCCCAAGGGGTGGGGGCTGTTACCCCATTTCACACAGGAGGAAAGGCTAGTGGGGGCGGAGGGGGGAAGGGGAGTAGCTGTGAAAGGAGGCTGAACGGGACTCAGAGGAAATGGCAACAGTTCCCTTGGGGAGAGGGCTTCCCACTACCCACCTCGGAAGGGCTGGGAGTACAGACCGGGGATGGGGCCTCCCCCCCCTCCTTATAGGACCCCCTCCCTTTGCCTCAGGTCCCCCCACTCTGGCTGTCCAGGCCAAGTGCGACCCCTGCGTGTCCAGCCCGTGCCAGAACCAGGGCAGCTGCCAGAACGACCCCCTTCACGGGTACAGGTGTGCCTGCGCCAGCGGCTATAAGGTGAGGGGGACTGGGCCCGGGAGGTGGGGGCAGGGGGCTGCTGCTTGAAGGAACGGATGCACAAGTCAAGCCGGGGACAGGCCGGCGGCTGCCGAGGGGTGGCTGGCTGTTGGCTCACCCTGGCCCCTGGGGTCCCGCTCCCGGACTTTCTCCCCAGGGCCGAGACTGCGAGGTGCCCCTGAACCGCTGCTCCAGTGGCCCCTGTGAGAACGGCGGGACCTGCCACCAACAGGAGGGCGAGGATGCCGGCTTCACGTGAGTGGCCTGGAGGGGCCGGGACCCGGGGGGCAGGTGCTGAAGGGACCCCGCACCCCGCACCCCGCACCCATGCTTTGCTGCCCTCCTTCTCCAAATGGAGGGGCCTCCCCGCCCATCCTCTGTGCTCCTGGAGGAGATGGGGGGGTTGGGGGCGCAGAGGGAGCAGACCCTCAATTGTAACCGCTTCACAGCCACCAGCCATGCCCATTGCCAGGAGCAGTGGAGCCAGCAGGACGGGGCGCTGGGGCTGGGAGCCAAGCTGCCCGCTCCTGCTCCAGGCCACTCACTCTCCGTCCTTGCCAGGTGCCAGGACAGGCTTTTGATGGCACCGGGACTCCATGGCCCAGGACATATGCAGTGGCAGTGCCAACCGGCAGTTTGGCGACATTTTAAACCCCTCTAATCTCTGCTAGCTGAGGCCTTTAATCAAAGTCCAGCACCTGCTGCTTGTACCAGTGGTGCCTGAGGGCAGGGCCCTTAGCCAGCTCTGTCCAGTCAAGCCACCCCCCCACCCCCGAAGACAGAAGCCTGCCCAGAGGAGGGAGCAAGTCCTGGTCCTGCCCCCTGGAGCCTCACACACCACCTCAGGGTCCCGCTGGTCCCACACAGGCCGCCAGTGGCCCCCGGCTCAGTGAGGGGCTGGCCCTCCCTCAGGATGGAATCTCAAGCTCTCCCAGGGCTGGCATTACCATGCAAGCACCCCTCCCCCGCCACTGACCGGCGACCCCAGGACTCCTCCGTGAACACCCCAGAGCTCTCCCTGACCTAGAGTTTTTCTGAAAAAATACTTGATGTTTAGTTGCTGAAAATAAATTGGCTCTGTACTTACAGGCAGAAATGGCCAAGTCTGTCTCTGCAGACCCCAATTGCCAGGTATAAAAAGGAAAGCACTAAATGGCCTCTCAGCCCATTGTTGCCTTGGCAACGGCATCCTTACAATAGGCTGCGTCCTCCTTTGGGCTTGGGCTGCAGTTCGAGCAAGGCCACCGCCTCATTCCCTGAACTCCTGGGAGGGAATGTCGGTGGAGAGTGGAGGGGCTGAAAGGACACTCCCCCTGCTGGGCAGAGAAGGGTACAGCAGGGATGGCCCCCTCACACCTAGCAGCCCTCCAGATTGGGGGCCTTTGGGTGGTCCTTCCAGGTACAAAGGGGGTGCCTCTCTGAGTTACCCCTCAACCTTGAGGCTTGCAAGAGCCTTCTCAGAAATGCAACGCCGATCACCTCAGCCCTTTTCAAACCCCTCTGTGGTCCTCCACCCCCTCAACCCACCCCCATCTATGTGAGGGGCGGGGGAGGCGTGGAATTAAACTCCAGGACGTGTCCCATTACCCTGGGCTTCAAACCTTTTTGCTCACATACCCTACCCCCAACACAGGTTTTAAATTACGTATATGCTCATACATTTTTAGGCTGACAGCTAAAATTTGTCATTGTACGTTTAGTTTTTTGTTGTAGAGGAGGTCATTTTCAGGATATAGTAAATATTAACATTTAAAAATAAACTTATCACTCTTTTATTGTTCTCCAATGTAATCTGACTAGCACAGCAATTGGCTGTTGTTAATCCTCACCTGAGGATATTTTCTCCATTACTTACTTATTAGAGTAGAAGGGAGGGAGAAAGGGAGGGCAGAAAGAGAGAAGCATTGATGTGAGAGACGCATCTATTGGCTGCCTCCCACACTCTCCCTGACCTCCAGCTGGATCAAACCGGCAACTTTTTGGTATTCGGGCAATACCGGCAGCATAGCAGCTTGATACCATTCAAAACTTACACAAATAAGCTGCTCGTTTACAATGTAAATACTTGCCTTTTCTTCTTGTACTAGTATTACCATTTTACTCCCCCACACACTCCACTTTCTTCCTAATGTCATCTGTCTTCATGCAAGGAGAGGTTTTTCTTGAGCACCCACCATGTGTCTTTACCACCAACATGGCCATGTAAGTGTAAATTTAAAATTGTCTTTATTTCTTGTGACCATCAGCCTCTGATTAAAAATTTCTTTTGCATTGAGTTATCATGACAATCCTATCTCATAAAAGAGTAATATGCAAATTGACCATACCCCTGCTACTTCCTCAAGCCACACCCAGGAGCAAGTATGCAAATTAACCCAATCAAGATGGCTGCAGCCATGGAGAGAGCAGGAGGCTTGGGTTTCCCCGGCAATGGAGGAAAGTCCAGCTTTCTGCCTGTCCTGGCCTGCCTTGGCCTCCCCTTAAGGCTACTAAGTTTCAATTATAGAAGATAAATAAATCCCAACAAAAATGGCTGAGGCCATGGAATGAGCAGGAGGCTTGGCTCCACTGAAGGTTACAAAGTTTCAATTATAGAAAATAAATAAATCCCAGGGCCTCCACTTGGTTTGCTGGGGTTTGAGGTCAGCCAGCAAACCACCGTAGGCCCCTCACCCAGGCTGCTCCATGCCCCAAGGGAACCCCTACCCTGATCTGGGACACCCTTCAGGGCAAACCGGCTGGCCCCCACGCATGTACCAGGCCTCTATCTTATCTAATAATCCTATCTAATAAAAGAGTAATATGCAGATTGGCCATCACTCCAATACACAAGATGGCTGCTCCCATGTGGACACAAGATGGTCACCACAAGATGGCTAGCAGGGCAAGGCAGTTGGGAGAGACCAGGCCTGCAAGGGAGGGCAGTTGGAGGTGATCAAGCCTGCAGGGGAGGGCAGTTAGAGGTGACAGGCTGGCAGAGGAGGAAAGTTGGGGGCGATTGGGCATGCAGAGAAGGGCAGTTGAAGGGGACCCAGGCCTGCAGGAGAGAGTAGTTAGGGGTGACCAGGCCTGCAGGGGAGGGTAGTTAGGGGCAAACAGGCTGTCAGGGGAGCAGTTAGGCATCAACCAGGCTGGCAGGGGAGTGGTTAGGGAGTGATCAGGCTGGCAGGCAGAAGCAGTTAGAGGCAATCAGGAAGGCAGACAGGCAAGCAGTTGTGAGCCAGCAGTCCTGGATTGTGAGAGGGATGTCTGACTGCCGGTTTAGTCCTACTGGCATCGGGACTAAATGGGCAGTCAGACATCCCTCTCAGGGTCCCAGATTGGAGAGGGTGCAGGCTGGGCTGAGGGACACCCTACCCCCAGCCCAGTTATCAATAATATACAATTAATCAAAACAACATTACAACATCACTGTATTACAACATTAGATTGCTAGTGATTAAAGATAAAAGTAGAATTTTTTAGATTCATCTCTGGATGAGATAGAGCTTTATATATATACCTATCAATGCTGAGAAAGTTCTCATAAATAAACAGATGAGATTAGGAGTTTTATTATAGCCGTGTCACTCAAGTCTTTGAAATCCTCCCGAGTCTATATGCCAAAAAGCCCAGCGTGATATGTCATCAAAAACTATTTTTAATGCCTGCCCGCTGACAGCTCCATGAGGCCTCCCTTCAGTCATTTTTAACACGTGGGACTGGAATCCTCTCCACTTTCAGAAGCTGTTTGTTCATCCACCTGTAGAACATCAATATTCCCACTTGTCCCTGTATCTGGAGCCCCAGATTTTAGGCCCCAGGCATGTGCCTCCCTGGACTTGGGCTGGGAGGGGTGTGTGTGCTTTGGGGGAGCTGTGGGGCCGGTCAGGCGAGGGAAGAATCCCTGCAGAACTTGTAGGTCTGGAAGGAAATTCCTCAGACCTCTTGGGCCCACAGCCCCTGGGAAAATCCTGGGTGCTCACAGGAGAGTGGGCTGGTTTGCAGATCACTGCTCCCCACAACTTGCTCTGCCCCATTCCCATTGGGTCCCTGGGGTCCGTGCTCCCCAAAGCCTGAACTACCTGCACGAGCAGAACCCCTCCCTCCTTAGGGTCTTCTCCAGGCTTTTGCACATGCCGCTGTCCCCACTGTCTTCCCTCCCATTCCTGCCCTCCCTTGTCAGGGTCCTTGATTCATCACCACCTCCTCCAGGAAGCCCACCCTGACCACTCCCCCATGGAGGAGCTAGGTGCTGCCCCATTGTTCCCCCTCCCTGGCCTCTGTGCTGCACTCTACCGACACCCGCTGCCTCTCCTCTGGCTGCGTCTCCTCCTCATCTCCCCACAGGGCTGTGAGTCCCATAAGTGCAGGGCTGGTCTTGTTCCCCTTTAGCCCCTGGCATCCAGCAAGGGCCTGGCCGTGAGCAGGTACCCAAACTCGGGGATGATACTGGCCAGTGAGTGACCCTGGGCCCACCTGCCCCTCCCTCCACCCCTGCCCCAGGTGCTCCTGTC
The DNA here is from genome assembly GCA_004026805.1 of Lasiurus borealis. Lineage (NCBI taxonomy): Eukaryota > Metazoa > Chordata > Mammalia > Chiroptera > Vespertilionidae > Lasiurus > Lasiurus borealis. Next base: position 6,921 of record PVJN01022716.1, on the reverse strand, counting down.
CGACTGGCTTTGAAGGACCCACCTGTGGGGTGAACACAGACGACTGCGTGGAGCACGCGTGTGCCAACGGAGGCGTCTGCGTAGACGGCATGGGCAACTACACTTGCCAGTGCCCCCTGCAGTATGCGGGTATGTGGGGGTCACGTGTCTGTGGGAGGGGAGGTCTAGCACGCGTGCCCTGAACCCCATTCCTGAGACGGCCGGGCCTGCCTCAGCGTCGGCAGGGGGTTTCTGCTGGCCCGGTGCCTGGCAGAGCGCCGAGAGAGAGGGCGGCTTCTCTCTGCCTCTCCTCGTTCTTCCTCCAGGAAGGGCCTGTGAGCAGCTGGTGGACTTCTGCTCCCCAGACTTGAACCCGTGTCAGCACGAGGCCCAGTGTGTGGGCACCCCGGATGGGCCCAGGTGGGTGCTGCTCATTTCCAGGGCCAGGGAAGGGCGGGGGCTGCCAGGTCGCCTCCCCTCCAGGCCAGCCCCCTCCCCATCCCATTTCCTCACCTGTCGAGTGGGTTTGGTCTCAGCCATGTGGGGTTCCTGTGAGCCAGTGTGGGGTGGTTAAGGGACCACATGCCGCTGTCCCCGCTGTCAGATCACTGCTCTCTAGTGCTCCCCACAACTTGCTCTGCCCCATTCTCATTGGGTCCCTGGGGCCCGTGCTATCAGCACGAGCTTGCATGGAGGGGTTGCCTCCTCTGTGCCTGTTTTCTCATCTGTGAATGGAGGCACCAGAAGCTTCCTCCTGGGGTGGTTGTAAGGAGAGGATGGAAAGCACGTGGCTCCATGTCTGACATCCATCCGTGCTCCATACATAGCTGTTGTCATTCCAGACCCACAATTCCTCATCCCCAGTCACAAAATCCACAAAACACCGAAAACCAAAAGTCAGTTTATAGCAAAATCGGACCTAACCTGAATGTATTCTATATAATAAAAGGGTAATATGCAAATCGACCCAACAGCGAATGATGTGCACTGACCACTGCAGAGAAGATGCTCGAGGCAGGAGCTGCCCCCTGGTGGCCAGTGCGCTCCCCCAGGGCTCATGGCTGGTGAGCGCAGTGGTGGTGGCGGGAGCCTCTCCAGCCGCCCAGCCATCAGATATCCTCCCCCGAGGGCTCCCGGACTGTGAGAGGGTGTGGTCTGGGCTGAGGGATCTCCCCAGGGCATGAATCTCTAGTTTGGTAATCAAAGCAGACCACTAGCTGGTTTGACTCAGTGGATAGGTCATTGGCCTGGGACTGCCGGGTCCGGGTTCAGTTCCGACCAAGGGCATGCACCTTGGTTTCAGGTTCCATCCCATGTGGGAGGCAACCGATGTGTCTCTCTCACATCGATGTTTCTCTCTCTGTCTCTCCCCTTCCTTTCCATTCTCTCTAAAAATCCATGGGAAAATGTCCTCTGATGAGGATTAATAAAGTAAAATAAGTAAATAAAAATAGAAGCTGGCCACAAGAATAGGGGGCTACAGTCACCCACCATCCATGTAGATTGTGCTGCAAAGCTGGGGACATGTTAATGGAGGGGCTATCCCCAATCCCACTGGAATGTGTACAGTTGTAGGCACTGTATTACCTTTAAAAATTCTCCTGTTTGGCCTCAGGAAACGTATATATATATATATATATATATATATATATATATTTTTTTTTTTTTTTTTTTTTTTTTTTTTTTTACAGAGAGGAAGGGAGAGAGATAGAGAGTTAGAAACATCAATGAGAGAGAAACATCAACCGGCTGCCTCCTGCACACTCCCCACTGGGGATGTGCTCACAACCAAGGTACATGCCCTTGACCGGAATCGAACCTGGGACCTTTCAGTCCGCAGGCTGACACTCTATCCACTGAGCCAAACCGGTTTCGGCAGGAAAAGGACTTCTTGACTGTTGTCTCTGTGGTTGTTACTGGCATACATGGAAGTGCTTTGTCACCTGAAGACTGCATGTGATGTGAAGGTCATGGCATTTTAAGATGTTGCTCCCAGCTGTAGTTTTCAAATACAGTGTCCGTTCTGGGACCCTGGCTCCACCAGGCAGGCAGGGCAGGGCTCCTTGTAGCCTGTGGCTGAGGGACTCAACCCCAGCCACTCAGGCCAGGGCAGGGGGATGGAGTCACCATGGAGTGGAGGCCCCTGGGCAGAGGGAGAGCCAGGGGGTGTTAGAGGCCCGGCTGTGAGATCGAGAGGCTACATGGGAGCCTCCATGCGCACAGTGGGCACACTGCCTTCCTGGGTGAGCTGGCACAGAAGACGGGGTGGGATTGGCACCGAAGACCAGGAGCAGGGGCAGATGAAGAGGCATGCCCGCTCCTCAGAGAGGCTGGGCCTCAGGTGGATAAAGCCAGGCTGCACACTGTCTCGCACACTGTGCTGGGTAGTCCCTCCCACTGCACAGATGAGCACATCCAAGGAGTAGGGTGCATGTTCTCTCAACTTCCTGTTTTGGAGGAAAGATGGAAGAGATGCTCAGCTGTGCTTGGCTTTGTACCTGGAACCCAGCAAGTATTCAGTACATTCGTTGAATGAATGAATGAACGAATGAATGAGTGAATGAATGAATATGAACAAATGGGTGGTGGCTTAGGTACTGAAAGTCTTCAGGCTGCTGCTCAACACCCAATAGTGACTTGTGACTAATTGAGTAGGTGCAGGATAACTTAAAAAATGAAACAGAAAACATCGGAGAGCATTGTACCATTTTATACACTAAGGATAAGTATGGTTTCAGGTGTGTGCGTGCGTGTGTGTGTGCGTGCATGCATGCGCGCGTACTGGGTGAAAGGGTATTACTTGCAGCCTGAAAAACCCTGGGGATGAGTAAAAACTCCAGGCAGGAGCCCCCACCTGCCAGACTGTGGAGTTTGCCACTTGCAGTCTGCAGTTGGGGAGGGTTCCCAGCAAAGGTTTGCTCAGTGACACCAGAGGCTTCTGGGAGGCGGCCAGGGCTTGGCCTGGCCAGAATGAGGCAGGGAGAGAGAAGAGGGCATTCCAGAACCAACAGGGGTGAAGGGAAGGGGGTACCAGCGGGGGTGCCAGTGGCGTGGGGGTTGCTGCCAGTGGAGAAGGTCTGTGCATCTTGCAAGGGGGTGGAGGAGGAGTGTGCCCTTTGTTTGATAGGACTGGACTGGGTTTGGGGCGGGAATGGGCAAGCAGGGAGCTGGAGGGTGGCTTGGAGACAGACAGACACTGACAGAGAGGTGGGCACCTGCCCGCTGGGGCCAGGAGGCTGGGCTGGTGGGATTGGGGGAGCTGGGGTGGAGGGAAGGATGAGCCACACGACAGGGAGCCTTGTGCTGAGCAGCTGGGTGGGTCTGGAAGGGGCTGCCGTTTGGCCATGGATGTGCTGTTGGTGGTGAATGTGGGTCCTCTCTGACAAGATTCCCGTCTCCTCCACCTGCTGGGTGCCCCCCCACACACACACCACCTAAAGCCCTACCACCCCGCACAAGCTCTCTAAAAGGGTCCCACGTCAGGCGGGAGCATCTTTCTATCCAGGGCTCTGATTGACTTCTCTGAGGGGCCCCATAGACCCACAGGGCCCCCAGGTTCTCGGTCACACACACCCTGTGCCCCACAGGCTCCTGGCTGACTGCCTTCCCCCCGCACCCCCCCCCCCAGGTGTGAGTGTGCACCGGGTTACTCAGGCGCCAACTGCAGCGAGAACCGGGATGACTGCAGAGAGCACCGCTGCCAGAACGGGGCCCAGTGCATCGACGAAGTGAACAGCTACTCCTGCCTCTGTGCCCAGGGCTACAGGTGAGAGCCCTGGACACGGTTAGCAGGAGGTGGAGGAGGGTGAGAGCCGTGGCTACACCCTTCACAGCGGTGTGGCCCTGGGGAAGTGACAGCCGTGCAGAGCATAGGCGGAGGGGCCTAACCCTCTGGTGGAGGGAGTGGGCGGTGGGTGCAGAGTAGCGGGCAGTGCCCTCTAACTTACTGCTCAGGGACCCTCTGAAGGCACAACCTGCCCTCAAGGTCATTAACGTTTGCAACTTGGCTCCTCCTTCTGACCACCCACCTCCCATGGGGTGAAGGGAAGGGGGTGCCGGTGGCGGGGGGTTGCTGCCAGTGGAGAAGGTCTGTGCATCTTGAAAGGGGGTGGAGGAGGAATGTGCCCTTTATTTGATAGGACTGGACTGGATTTTTGGCGGGAATGGATTTTTGGGTGAGCGGGAGGCACAAGGCAAGCAGGGAGCTGGAGGTTGGCTTGGAGTGTTTTTTGTGTGTGTGTTCTTTTCAGTTTTATTGAGCTGTAATTCACACCCAGTACAATTCACCTGATTAAAATGTACCATTCTATGGTTTGTAGTCTATGTCCAGAGCTGTGCATTCGGTGCAGAACCCTCCGTTTTAGAATGTTTCATCCCTCCAGAAACGCCACACCTCTTCTCTGTCACCCCAAGTCTCCCCCATCTCAGCTCTAGGCAACCCCTACGCTGCTAATGTCTGTGTGCATAGATTTGCTTAGTCTGGCTATTTCCTACAACCAGAAGTATACAACCGGTGGTCCTTTATAACTGCCTTTCACTTAGCATCATGTTTCTGACGGCCATCCATGTGGCAGCATGTACCAGAACTTCGTTCCTTTGTGTGGCTGAATCATATTCCATGCCAGGGACCTACCACCTTTGTTGACCCACCCATCTAGCTGGATTGCTTACTCCTTTGGCTATTGCGGATACTAATGCTGCAGATGGTTGTAGCGTCGATCAGAACTACCCTTGGTAGTAATGTTCCCTCTTTTGCTTGTCTTAAGTCTCCGTTTTCTTTCCTGTAAAATGAGACACGAGCAATTCTTAAACTTTAATGAGCCCACGCGTCACCTGGCGTGCGGTGAAAGCGCAGATTCAGCAGGTTTCCCGTTTCTGACAAGCGTCCCGGTGACATCGATGTTGCTGGTCCAGGGACCACCCTGGTCGCTCACCACCCTCCTGGCTCTTAGTTCTCTGGGGGAAAGTGTTCATTAGGAGCATTTTCTGCCGTCGCCTTAAGCATCCAGGTTCCCAAGACGTTTAGTGAGTTTCTCCCCGGGACCTGGGGGAGGGAGATGCCGGCTTGCCCCCGGCCCTGCCCTGTCTGACCTGCATCCTCTCCCTCCCAGTGGGCCGCTCTGTGAGACCCCTCCTCGCCCGGCTGCCCCCAGGAGCCCCTGCGAGGGGACCGAGTGCCAGAACGGGGCCAACTGTGTGGACCAGGGCAGCCGGCCCGTGTGCCAGTGCCTCCCCGGCTTCGGCGGCCCCGAGTGCGAGAAGTTGCTCAGTGTCAACTTCGTGGACCGGGACACGTACCTGCAGTTCACGGACCTGCAGAACTGGCCGCGGGCCAACATCACGCTGCAGGTGGGTGCCCAGGGCGCGGTCACTAAGGGGAGTCAGGTGGTGGGGAGGGAGGGCAGGAGAGAACCCTGGCCTCAGGTCAGAGATTCCAGTCACATCCCTGCCCAGGACAGTGGGGAGACCCTGTGTCGGTCAGTCTTTGGCTGTGGGCATCAGCATCGCAGCTGGAAGTCATTTAAGCAGAATTGGAAAGGTTGGTGGGATACAAATCCAACCTCAAGAAGAGTTGGGGAGGGGAGGTGGCCTCAGTCAGGGTGACTAGACCCAGAAAACCACACTGACCAGGACCCTTTCCCACCATCTCGTCTCACCGACTCCTTGCCTCACCTCCAGTGCCCAGAGCGAGGACAGGTTAACAACTCCCAGCCTATGTCGCTGCGGTCCCTCATTTTGCCAGTGTGTGCCTTAAACATCTGCCTCCCGAGCGGTCCCTTCAAGTTTGGGGCTCTGGCTGTCAGAGAGCCTTCCTGGACATGTCCTCTCTGTAGTGCCCCTGACCCAAGGCAGCTCCCCGAGGCCCACAGAGAGGTGGCCCACAACCCGCCTGGCGTTCTTTCTGGAGCAGGGAGTCTGAGGGCTCCTGCCTGCCCCTCCTGGCCCGCAGTGTCCAGGCCTCCGCCAGCCCCTCTGCCCTCTGCTGCCTGGCCCTGGCCACGCTGCCCTGGGATGGGGTTTAACCCGGGCTGCCAGCCTCTGTCAGTGCCCCCTGGAGGACACGGCACCTGGCAGGCAGGGAGGCAGCTCTGCACACGGCATCGCTCTCCGATGGGGGGCGCTCCGCCTACAGCCGGGCGGCGGCCTGGGACGGTCTGCAGCCACACGCCCTCGCCTGCAGGTCTCCACGGCGGAGGACAACGGGATCCTGCTGTACAACGGGGACAATGACCACATCGCCGTGGAGCTGTACCAGGGCCACGTGCGTGTCAGCTACGACCCGGGCAGCTACCCCAGCTCCGCCATCTACAGGTGGGGCTTCCTCAGGCCCGGCGGCCGCTCTCGGGGGCAGGGGAGGGTCTCCTGGGCCGAGAGCAGGTCATTAATAGGACCTCCAGAACCTGGGCTGCCCCAGAGGAGAGGGGCCTGGAACCCTCGGGTCCAGCCCAGCGAGGACCCTTCCCCTCCACCACCACCTCGAGGGGCGCTCCTGAGTGGGAGGGGGAGCCGGATGAGGGTGAACACACCTGCTCCTAACTTCTCCGCTTTCCCAGGGGAGCAGGAGCGGCAGGGCTGTCGGCCACCGGGTCCCAGCCTCCCCGTGGAGAGATGTGGTCACGTGGGAAGCAGCTGGGGGACAGGGTGTCCAGGCAGGGAGGGGCCAAACCGAAGCTCACCCTCCGGGGTGGGGGCACCCCATCTTCTTCCAGCACTGAGACCATCAACGACGGGCAGTTCCACACTGTGGAGCTGGTCACCTTCGACCAGATGGTGAACCTCTCCATCGACGGCGGCAGCCCCATGACCATGGACAACTTCGGCAAACACTACACGCTCAACAGCGAGGCCCCCCTCTACGTGGGAGGTGAGGACCCGCTCGGCCCAGGCCTCTCCATCACGTGACGGCGTAGCCTTTGGGCGGGGGGAGGGGAGGAAGGGGGG
>PVJN01022715.1:0-33052 GCA_004026805.1 Lasiurus borealis | reverse complement strand
AACAGCTAGAGCTTATTCATTACAACAATTACTTTGATTTTTCAGTTATATACGTTCTTTGAGATTCACTAATATTAATATGTATGTGTTAAAGAGGGAGAAAAGGAAAACGGCCTTTTCTCTGTTCTTGGGAAAGAAATTAAGGTCTCAGAGCAAATATAACCCTGAAGAATAGCTCTTAACAGAAAAATGTATTATTGCATTACTATATACTGAAACTGTTAAAAAGTAGTTCTAATTGATACAGTTTTGTATAATAAATGTTAAACAGTTTACTTTACTTCCTATGAATCTCCTGTTCCTTTGCTCTTTTCAGATAAAGATAATATCTGACCAGTTTGTTAATTGTTGGCCTTCTACAATAGCTCCCAGTAAAATTTATTTCTGCTTTAAGCAAAGGATAAATACATTTGGAAAAGTAAGTAAATTTGTGGCTACACAACAGTGGAACAAACAATTAAAACTTGAAAGCTGGTCATTTGCCTTGTTTTAGCTAAAAAGAAAGATGAGGGGGGAAAAACCATTATTTAAACTTAACTTTTAAAAGGAACTAAATTAGTTATTTATTGAGATACAAACTGAAGCAAGATCGGAAGTACATATTTTGAGGAGACATTTTTCCTATTTCATACCTCAGAAAAATAGCTGTATATTCATTTCTTTCTGTTGCAAATAGATTAGTTCTTTTTCATTATTTGGAAATAAAACCATGTGAATCACTCCTCCCCCAAAGGGAATAGTAGTATTATCATTGAATTCTGGAAGTAGATAAATGCTGAAATAATATAAATGGGTTCCATGGTATATAAATAAACTGATTTAAAGTAATTTAGTAAAGGAAAGGCCCTAGTGCTTTCTTATTTTTTTCACAAACACTTTGTTTCATTGTAACATGTGCTTTTTCTCTTTATGTCCCCTCTGGTGTTTCGGTCCAGTAAATTAAAAAATCATTGCCTTTTGGGGATTTATTGGTGCTTAGAAGCAGATCTCGACATCGTACAAATTGTAGTGGTAGTCTCTGTAAGGTAATGGTCAATAAATAAGGGAGAATGAGAACACTAAAGCTACATTGTGAGAAAAGAAAGAGAAACAAGCTTACTACCTTCTTTCTAAACAAACGAAAAGGCATAATTGGAAAAATTCATTTTTATGTTTCCTTACGTTAGATGGGACCACTGAGTGAAACATTCACTGATGAATTACTCCTATAATCTGTGTAGGAAAAACAGCGACTGGCAAATTAAAGAGTCCTGGAATGGAGCCACGAGAACTAAATGGCTAAAAACGAAAACAGGCAAGCATTTGAGAGTATTCTACAGAATACAGATCTTTCAACACCTCCCCCTTTTTACTGGTTAATTCATCGTCATGGAAACAGAATTTATCAAAATGTTCTTCCTCACTCCTAGTGACCCAGTGAGTAGACTTACAGAGCTGGTGAAAGGTAACTCAGGCTGAAGCAATTTTTACAAATGATATGCTGCAGTCCATCAATTGGGGAATTTTGAATGGTGCCATTGTGTCAGTTGAACAGGTTTCCAAGTCTCAAAGGATTCATTTTTTTGTTTGTTTTTTAAAAAACCTACCATAATCCAGAAACCTTTGCTAGTGATTGAGCATGGAAGACTAATCCCATGGATAGTGCCTGGGTTTTACATTTTAACTCACCTTTTCTCAATTTGTTTCAACCCCCACCCCTTGTCTACAGGCTGTTCAAATCCAGTATTTTGTAGCATTTCTTTGGTTTATTCATCTGCCTCAGCGGCTCTCTTAAGCTATTGTGTAGCTCAATGATGCAAAAATCATCCACTCCTTATCGAAACCATCTCCTCTTATCTCTACCAGAAGCCAAGTGCTGGTAATCACAACCTGGGCAGCTTTAAGCTTCAGGCTGGCACCTTTGTCAGAACAGGGTTTCAGGAACTGACTTTAGACTTTCCTAAGGAATAATGCCATTTCACTATTAAAAAAAAAAAAGACATCATCCATTGTAGCTGCCAAATTTAGGGAAGGTTGATTTTTTTACTTTATTTTATGGTTGCAATTAGTGACTTGTTGTCATGGAAACCACACTTCAGATGATTCTTGAGCTTAAATGACTGGATGTGATCAGAAAGAGGCCCTCTCCTTTTTAAGGCTCAATAGCTAGTGTCTTTCTCTTTGGTTATTCTGATAACAGAGTCACATAACACATCTAGAAACATGCAAAATAATAGCACAGGGCAACATCAATTAAAGCTAAATATTCAATAATTCATTCTTTATTAAAGCTCTTTCCTTTTTTCCTGAAGCGGTAACCTTTCAAGTGTTAAAACAGACATAAGAACTAAATCATTTAGTAAAATAAATATTTTCTAATTAGGAGTTTGTGAAACAGTAATGAAGAAAAACAATATTAGAAATTCCTTTTTGATTTTTAATGTTTAATATAGGAAGCAAATTCAAAGAGCTTTACTTAGAAAGTCTATTCAATGTGAAATAGCTGTGGTTTGAGGCTCTAGCTTTTTATGTGTGTCTTCCTTTTGTCTCTGAGTGAGGGGGGGTTGTTGGAGTTTACCATGGAATGAACATAGCTCACTTATGTTTCCTGGCAGCCAGAAAGAATTAATCTATTGAGACTGCAGGCGTAGTGTCCATGTTTGCATATTTGACGGCTCTGTGTTGGAGCTGGGAAATGAACACCTCCAATCATCAGAGCAGCTCATCTTTAAAAAGAAAATATCAAATGCTCAGGCGCCCTGGGTTTGTTTGCTGACCTTTGCTGGAATAGAGAATTCACTATTCTTTAGAGATACTGTTATGCAGCATGTACACCCAGCTCTCTATATGTGCCTGGTTTTCTTTACTCTCCAGGTATGGGAAGTCCACTTCTCTCACACCTTCATTAATGCTAATTCATGGACAAGAGACCCTTAGGAGAGAGAACAAAGCAAGCCTGGCCCGTTTCCTTTTTTAATTTAATAAATAGTCTAGCTTTTTTTTTTTTTTGATGGTGAAGAATAAAGTTGACTTTGAACATTTTTACAATGAAAACTGAGTAAATTTTATATCCCCAAGGTATAAACAAACAGTTGCATTATGTTACATGGAACATATGTTACATGGAACATATGTTACATGAATTTTTGATATTTTAATAATTTGGGATCTTAAATTATGGTAATATTTGTAGCTATTGTGTGAAAATATGAGTAAAATTATTTCCCTCATCATCACTAAGCCAGATTTAAAGATGACTTCATTTTGCAATTATACTCTATTTCTTAGTTTAGATAAATAATGGAATATCTCTGTGACTTTGTTTCTTCATCTTTAAAATGAAAAAAAAAGTGTCCAACTATTTTAAGTTTCCATAGATATGTACAAAGGCCACTAGAATCTTAAAGCACTTAATGCATTTTGATGAATGAATAAATGACCTTGGTATTTTCTTCAAATTGAACAGTGACAACTGTGACAGTTTATATATATATTGAGAGAGAGAGAGAGAGAGAGAGAGAGAGAGAGAGAGAGAGAGAGAGAGAGAGAGAGAAATGGTATTATGGGAAAAAGTATTGAAAATACTTGCTTATTCTCCTTTAAAAAATAATCCTAAGAAACAGATTAGGATAAAATGCATTTAGTAAGTATTGTGTCAGTCAAATTATAGGGTATGAGGGAGCAGAGAAGTAAAATGGCAACACTGAACTGCCTCACATTTTGTGTCTCTTTCTTAAATATAGATCTTTACTAGGAAAGCCAAGAAGCAGTATGCACAAAGGACAAAGATAATAGGAAAGATATGATGCATGACGGCACCTCTTTTGATTGTGAGGCCAGAGAGAATTAGTTAATAAGAACAGGGTTCTAATCTTCTATCTTGTAGCTTTTACACAGAGGGTACCAGCCCTTTATTTAAAGGGAGAGTAAAGCACTCTCTTCCTCCCTGGGAAAGGTGCCCTGAAGGTCAAACACAGTTGAGAGCTAAAAAGAATGACACTGGTGCTTAGTGCCTCTCCCTCACTGCAGTGTCATGAGAAATTAGTTGTACAGAGAAGTTAGTTGAATATAATTCTTTGAAAATTAGTGAAAAAAAGAGTACATTCATATTTAACTTAAGTTGAAGTGAAAAGTAGCAATCAGAATATTGGGCTTTCTTTCTATATTGATTTTATTTGCTTCAAAAAATTAACAACCTAAAATGAAACCAGGCAGATGAAAAATATATTTCTTCAAACATATTGTGCTCTGGAGGGGAGAAATTGTACACACACACACACACACACACACACACACACACACAGACTTATGTTTTAGCACACAGATCAGCCACCTGTTTCATAGATAGCACTCAAAAATGTTTTGGGACAGGTGACACAGTGAAATAACTCAAGGAGTGGGACCATCAAGGATGTAGCTGTTCTTGAGGATGTCAGATCAATTTTTGTACTGTCTTTGTAGTTGTCTTCCTTGTTCTCTTATGACAGTTCCTGGGTCAAGGGCAGCCTGGCCCTGGTTCTAACGACTCTCAGAGTTTACCTTGGATTGTCATCAGTAGAGTTACCTTTCATACTCCCTGTCACCTCATCAGTGGTGCTGGAGTTCAGGGGGAAGATGGTGGCATGCAACATGGCAAAAATCACACATGAAACTCAGAGAGAAAAGGATATATTGAGTCAAAGTTTCCATTTTCTTTGGGAAATTACCTTTCATTTTGCAATCTGCTATTAAAATGCCCAATAATTTAGATGAATTCATAACATACTGAGAGACTACCTTGTCAACAGTCCTTTCCAAACATGAACTAGCAAGCAGCATCCTGTTCTGAATTCATTTTCTCACAAGATATATCTACTTAGCTCAGAGATGACTGGAATAAGAATTGGCACCTGAGCCAAATACAGTCATGCTGTAGATTGGCCAGCAGCCTGGCCAGTGGTTTGAGGAAGGGATTCTGTCCAGTATGGATGCTGATGCTGGAGGGTTATTAACACAGTTTAATTGTCTCTTATTGAATAGAATAGGGACATACAGAGAGGGGTGACACAGACAATAAATTGATCACAAAGCTGAGAGACACAAAGATGACAAAGAAAGCATCAGGCATCAGGTGGTAGATGCCACGTAAACAAAGGACTGTAGATAAAGACAAAGGAGGAATGTTGTCAGAAAGCAGAGCAACCTGTGAGAAGAGTGACTGCTAGTGTATGTTCTGTGACCAGTGGAGTCGCCACAGTGGGAAGAAGGCATTCAAATCCTTCATGAAACTTTTCCCTTGACAGCCAGGATAGTTTCCCCACCCCCCTAATTTCTCCTTGTACCCTCACAACAAGTCTTCAAACTTGAAAATTCTCAGCCATTAATACTTCAAGTATTTCTTCTATTTTTTTTCTTTCTACTTGTTCTGGTATTCTTATTATGTGCATGTTATAACTATATTTGTCCCACAGTTTTGGGATATTCTGTTCTATTTTTTTTAAGTTTAAAAAAATCTCTTGCTTTTCAATTTGGGAAATTTCTACTCACACTTCTTCAAACTCACTGATTCTTTCCTTGGCTGCATCCAGTCTAATGATGAGCTCGACAAGGGCATTCTTCATTATTGTTATAGTGTATTTGATTTCTAGCATTTCTTTTTGATTCTGTCATACAGTTTCCACTCTCTGCTTACATTACCCATCTGTTCTTGCATGTTGTCCCCTTTACTATTGAAGGCCTTAGCATATAGTTAAATTCCAGGTCTGATAATTTAAAATTATCTGCCATATTCAAGTCTGGTTCTCATGCTTGCTCTCTTTCTTCAGATTGTGATTTTGCCATATAGCATGCTTTATAAGGTTCTGTGTCAGACATGATGTATTGTGTGAAAGAAAATGAGATAATGAGAACTTTTATATGAGGTTTTATATTTATCTGGGTAGGTGTTTGTCTCTGTTTACTGTGTACTCTAGCTGCAGATGTCAGAGGCTAATATTTCTTGCAGTGTCCTTGATTTTGTCTTTTCTACTGTCTGGGTTTTCCTAAAGGCAAGATAGTAAGATGTGGTGGTAAGATGTGCATGTGGGAGTAAGAAATAATTCTATAGTCCTGTGATTATGTGTAAGTCTAACTTTTGTCCCCTCTATACTCCCTGCCTCCCCTACCCCCCTGTAGGTGAGACAGAAAGGCTAAAGGAGGCTGGATTCGGGTATTTTCCTTCCCCCAGGTCTGTTAGACTCAGGAAAAATTTTAAATCAGTTAGACTCTGGTAAAATAATTTTCCTTAAGAGAAATATTTGTTAAAGAACAAAATGCTCCAGGCATATTTCAGAATGGTTACTTTTCCCCTTCCCTTTCAGAAATATGATTTCTCAGTAAGAACCTGGGCTTAAGACTTATGAAAGTGTGAGGCTCTGAGACTGGGTCTCCAGGAGGTTTTATTTCTCAAGCTAGTTCATGCTAACACTTTAGCAATTAGCCAGTTACCATTTTAGCATTTCTAATGGATGCTGCCTCTAACTGAAGGTTCTACCATTAAGCTGTGATACCCTGTATTTCCATGTCTTTCTAGATTTGGGGTGGTGGCTTGCTCTGTGACCTCCATTCTCTGATGGATTGAAGAATAGTTGTTAATTTTCAATTTATTCAGCTTTTTCCTTGTTGTGATGATGGGAGTGATAACTTTCAAGTTCTTTACATGTTGGATCAGAAATTAGAAATGATCCCTGTCACTTGAAGTAACAAATTCTCCTCTATTCTTTGCAACCTAAAAAGGATTGCAGTATAAAGAACATTGTTTATGCCCTCCAAGGCCTGTTCTCTCTCTCTCCTCTCTCTTTTTAAAGTTGGTCAATATGAGATCCTTCATTATATTTGAAAAGACTCTCATTAGGTGTTCAAGAATTTGTTTTTATTCATTATGAGTCATTTATTTCTCAATTTCCTTATTGGAAAGAGAGAGAGAAAGAGAGAGAGAGGGGAGATATAATGTGCTAACCACAGAAGAATACTGTTAGAAATTCATGCATAGATGATGCTTGAAAAATATAGAAAGTTTTATCAATCTAGATAATGTAATCTTGCAGGCCCCTTTGACTATATTGAAGCACCTAATGCTGAGTATTTAAGAAGCATTTTAAGGTGATGTATTTTGATGTCATTTTTTAATTTTATTTTAAATCTCTCTTCCCACCTCTCATTTTTTAGACATGCTATTATTTCAGATAACTCTTCCATGTCTACAATTTCACAGGAATAATTTATGGACAGGAATATCTTGAGAAAGTATTTTTTTATGATCAGTTTTGACAATAGATCTGTAATATAAAGGGAGTTTTTTTAAATAGGAGCTATAATATTAATCATCGTTTTAAAAATGCAATTTATATACTACAATAGGAACTCAATCACCTTTTCTACATTTTGGGTTGTTTTATACATTTTCAATGCCTGTACTGTATTAACACCTCTCACTTGTACCAATGTAATGTTTTCATGAACTTATAAAATTTTATCTCTCTGTGCATTGAAAACATGCTGGGTGAAAGGATCAACTTACTGATTCAAATTGACAGAGAATGGAGCACTTGCCCTTGAATTTATATGAACATTAATGCTTGTAGTTTCTTCAGAGAGAAAAGAAACAAATCTTTAAAAATAGTAATGTTTCTGTTTTTCCTTTTATTTATTTAGCCAAAATGTAGCCTTAAAAGATCAGCTATTACCCAATCCTGGAGATACTATATTTTTGTTCATTTTATACTGTATGAGGGGAAAAAGATGAGTGCAAAGAAAAATAATTAGGTAGGACAGGTTATTTCTAGTTTGCTAACACAAATTAACCTTCTTTTGAGACTGGCTGCATATGTACACCTCATTTCACCATGGCTGGACAATGCAGTTCCAGTTTCTGGGGATGTACTAAAGAATGTCAAGTTTGGAGGGAGACAGTTGTGGAAAGCAATGACACATGTGCTCTATTCTGAGGGCTGTGAAGCTGTCCATGAACAATATGATGTTTGTGCTCGGTTTGGGATCTGTCTATTGATGTGTTCATCTCAGAGTCATCTCTAGAGGATATGAGTACCTTGGGCAAGAATGCCATTTTTCCTTTTTCATTTAATGGCTGAAGAGACTAATGCACAGTGAAATGATGTGGCTAAAGCAGGGCAGCGAAGGAGATCAGGACTCCCTTTGCTCATGTTTGGATTCTTTTGTTTCACCATTAACTATTGTCTTAGTCTGTCCTGACTGCTATCAGAAAATATCACAGGCTGGGTCACTTATAAACAACAAACTTTTCTTCTCACTCTTTTGGAGGCTGGAACGTCTAAGACCAAGGTGCCAGCATGGATGCCTTCTGGTAGGGGCCCCTTGTCTGGCTCATAGTCCCCTGCTTTCTTGCTCAGTTCTGACATAATTTAAGGATCTTTATGGAGCCTTTTTACAATGCCTAATTCTACCTGTGAGGGCTTTACTCTCATGATCTAAGCGTCTCTCAGGGGCACCAATTCTAATCCCATCACATTGGGCATTAGGATTTCAGCATAGGATTTTTTTTTTTTTTGTGGGATGGGTAAGGGTGGGAAACATAAGCATTCAAACTATAGGAGCCATTTTGCTTGTGGTGTTTTTGAGTTCAGAGTTAGTTCCTTCTTTATCTAAACCTCTGGGGCTCTTTATATTTCTAAGACATGTGCCACAGTAAAAATTATGTATTAGATACTTAACTAGGTCTTCTCTCTTAGTTTGGGGGGACTTTGAAGACCAAAGGAAATCTTGCTTACTCTTGTATGTATAATGTCAACACCAATCCATAAAACTAATAATAAAAATGTTACCTTCCATATAATAGTTGTATAATTTAAGGAATTATTTATTATTATGCCATTTCAATGAAAATTCCAAATGGTATCTCACTAACATATTCTAACATGCTTTATTTATATATTTGTTTGTTTGTTTTTAAAAAGAAGGAAAGGTATAGTAAAGTGAAATGCAGTGAAGGACACGAGTAAATTATAGACAACACTAATTGTTTTTTCTCCTTAGTCTGGAACAGAAAATTTCTGGGACCAGAAGAAAGATTTGTTCAAGGTGAATGTAATTAAAAAATAATCTCTCATACCATTTAGCAGAAGATAACATGAGTCCCAGAGCTTTCAGAAGGTTTATCTAAATTTAAAGCTTTGCCTGGTTACTGCTTTCCTAAACCTATCTAGGCACATCTGTCTCTATTATCAACAGTACTAACCTCACATAACCCAGCTCTCATCTGCTGATCCCATCCCAATTCATAGGTGAAAAACTGATGTCATCACTATTGCTATCTTCAACTTTCCTTTTTTTTCCTCCCCCAGCATGTCAGCATCTGACCTCTCCCTTCCCTGACAGCTTGGTTTGAGGAATTTGAAGTTTAAACTATTTTTTAAAATCTCTGTACCTTCTAGATATTGGTAATAGAATACGTTGGCCGGAAGACAGATTGTGAATGAGAAACTGTGTTTCTCCTAAACTGTGAATCTGGCTTTATAGTCTTAAAAATCTAGCCTGAAAAATAACTTCTACTCTCCTGGTATAGGGTAACTGCAGTTTCTGACCATTTTCATTTTGTCTCTGACATAAGACCAGTTGTGGAAGCAGAAAAAAGTGACAGAAGTGCCGCATGGCACTTAGATATTTAAG
Organism: Lasiurus borealis; assembly: GCA_004026805.1. Taxonomy (NCBI): domain Eukaryota; kingdom Metazoa; phylum Chordata; class Mammalia; order Chiroptera; family Vespertilionidae; genus Lasiurus; species Lasiurus borealis. The sequence goes on along the minus strand of PVJN01022715.1, from coordinate 23,410 downwards.
TCTGTCCTTACATATCAAACCCAGAGACTAGTTTCAGATTAAATTTACAATGTCCTTGCTAATGGGCTAACTTTTAATTTAATTTTTTAGTTCTAAAAATAATTATTTTAGATTACATTTACTTTGATTACAATTATATCCTGCAGATTCAATATATTGACTTTAGTGGGCAGACAAGTGACTTAAATAGCATAAGGGTAGTAATATCTCACTGGTGACATCAAAGTTTGGTGAGTAGACTCTGTTTGATGTAAGATAATGGGATATATTCAATCGAATATAAATAGACTTTTGTTTAGTGACGAAATTTACAATATTATTCTGTGTTGATACAATTTATGTGTGCTTATAAATCCAAAATCATAAGAAGAGAAATTTACTGGAGGATGGATGAAAAGTGAAAGAACAGATGTGATATTAAGGTGAAGATGGAGATAAATAATTTATTTCTGACTTACTTGCATGGTTATATTATACTGGAGGCCTGATGCATGAAATTTGTGCATGGGGAGGGAGTCCTTCAGTCCAGGTTGCACCCTCTCCAATCTGGGACCCCTCAAGAGGTGTCCAACTGCCCATTTAGGCAGTCAGACATCCCTCTCACAATCCAGGACTGCTGGCTCCCAACCATTTGCCTCCTTGTCTGCCTGATTGCCCCTAATTGCTTCTGCCTGCCAGTCTGATCACCCTATAACCACTCCCCTGCCAACCCTATTGCCCCTAACTGTCTTCCCCTGCAGGCCTGATTGCCCCTAACTACCCTTCCCTGTGGGCCTGGTCACCCTCACTGCCCTCTTCTGCTAGCCTGGTCACCCCCAACTGCCCTCCCCTGCCAGCCTGGCTGCCCCTAACTGCTTTCTCCTGCAGGCCTGGTCCCCCCCAACTGCCCTCCATTGTAGGCCTAGTCCTCCACAACTGCCTTCCCCTGTTTGCCATATTATGGTGGCCATTTTTGACCACATGGGGGCAGCCATCTTGTGTTTTGGAGTGATGGTCAATTTGCATATTATTCTTTTATTAGATAGGATAATAAGAAGGAGGATTTCAAAAATTGGGGAATATATAATGATACTCTCACTCAGCTAATAGTACACCATCTTGTTAGTGATGACAAGTTATTTACTTGCTTTGTTTCAAAATATACTTCTCAGAGTTATTAAAAACATCTTGGAATAATGATTGCTTTGGATATGTATTTGAGCAACAAAGAAAAGATTTTTGGCAAAATAGAAGTTGTTATGAAACTAGGAGAACATGGCCATATCTTTTCCAGGTATATGTAGCAAGGAAAGGAAAAAGTAGGTATAACCATTCATATCCTTTGAATTCTGGGAAAGTAGTCTTTAACAAGTTTAGAAACATGCTCAGCATGATTTTGTGCCATGAAAATCTGGAAGGGGAGCTGTCTCAAGAGTATTGTGATAATTGAAGATTTACCATTTAGAATAGGGATTGGATGTATTGAATATAGTTCTAAACATGAGAGCTAAAATAGAGTAGAAGTAAACCAGAGAAAAATAGTTATTTTACTTCAGTGTAAGAAAGAATATTTTAAATTTCAGAACTGTCCAAAAATAAAAATGGGCTGATGTATGAAGTAGAGTTATTCATTACTAGATGTAGCCACACATAAGCTGGAGGACTTCTTACCTAAATATCTAGAGAATAGTTGAGCATCACATGGATAACTGAATTAGGTGATTTATGATTCTTTTCAATATTGAAATATGCCAATTATGAACAAAAACACTTTCCATAGTACAGCTCAGTTATTTAAGTTTACAGTTGCTAATGCATTTTTCTTCTTCAAAGTACACATATGTAGTTACTACTGACTCAACTATTCCTATACTTCATCTAATGTGCACAATGTTAGAATTGTTTTTTGCTACTGACCTCATCATAGTCACTTAAACAAAATGGAAATTCTTCTCCCACATAAATCAAGACTAGAAACAGACACTGAGAGGATAATTCCAGAAAATCATGTGGAATCTAGTTTCCTTATATCTTTCTGTTGACAACGCTTAAAATCACACAATGACTCTTGTAGCTTCAGTCATCTTATCTTCACTCCAGGCAGGAATAAGAAGGACAGGTGGCAAAACCATTTCTCTGGAGCTCTCCTACATCTTAATGGCCACATCTGTTTACAGATGTGGTTGGAAATATAGTTCTTTGGCTAATCACAGTTTCAGGGTTCTCTCTTATTAAGCATAAAAGGGAGGAAAGTGACTTCCTATCTTTGCAACAGACACCTTATTTCACATTTTCATAGTTGGGCAAGCAATGATTGCTTTTCTTAGTAGATATAATTTTCAGTGACATATCGTCAAGGTCATGCAGAGTTTCAGATTTACTTAGCATGTTTATAATTTGGCATCCTTTTAAGAATTATTATTCCTTATTCATCCAGTAAGTATTTAGAAGAGATGATGAGCCCTTAAGAAAAGAGAGATAAAGGTAAGTGGGCCCTCAGCTTCCTTCTATAGACTGAAAAAAAATCAATGCTGTCCCCTAATTTGTTTACTTTTCTTATCAAGAGGAAAGACCTCTAAGTAATAGGTTTCTTAGTAGTTAAGCTTCTGAATTTTTTTGAATATCAATGTATTCATTAAAAAATACTATTGAACAGTTATTACATCTAGGCAGTGTTCTAGGCACTGACAATATAGAAATGACTGAAATAGACAAAATTCCTTATTCCACTTGCACTTCCTGAAAGCCATTCTGGGAAAAATTTTCTCTCTTTATATTTCATGTGATGTTTTAGCTGCCTACCATTACAGACTAACAGCTGTAGCAACTCTTCCATTGGCCCATCTTTCGATCTAACTCTCTGCTTGATGGTTGTCTCCACAAGAGAAATCAGTCAAAGTGATAATTCACACTCTTTATTTCCTTTATCTCTTTCTCCATGAGTCTGTATGAACACAGCTGACAGTTCCAAAACTCTGTGCCACATATCCTTCAGAATTACCTCACTCTGTCCTGCTCAAAAAAAAAAACAAACAAACACAACAACAAACCCTTAAAAATACTCATATCTTGTCAAGTGTTAGGCAATTTAGTTGCAGGATTTTTTTAAAATATATATATATATATATATATATTTTTTTTATTTTAAAATATATTTCATTTTTTTATTTTAAAATATATTTCATTGATTTTTTTACAGAAAGGAATGGAGATGGATAGAGAGTCAGAAACATGGATGAGAAAGAAACATCGATCAACTGCCCCTTACACACAACCCACTGGGGATGTGCCCACAATCAAGGTACATGCCCTTGACCAGAATCGAACCTGGGACCCTTCAGTCCACAGGCCAATGCTCTATCCACTGAGCCAATATGGTTAGGACTGCAGGATTTTTTTTTTTTAAATCTCATAGTTATTGATTGGTTACTCCCTTGTGCTAAGAGCTCATAAGAAGTCTCTGTAATTGGTATTAACATTTGCATTTTAGCTATTAAGTAATTGAAACATAAAAAGGTTAAAAATATATTCAAAGTAATTTAGTGGTTTGCTGGATTCTAATTCAGGTCTACCTGGCTTTGAAACTTGCCTCTGAACCAATACATTCAGACATTTCAATGTTTCAATGCCTGATGAGCTTAATTACTTCAGAGAACATTTGGATTATCTTTCTTAGAAAAGGTTGCTTATTAGCCTAAATATATAGATGATTTGTTGTGTATATAATAAACTCTTTGTTTTCACCATTATATTGTTCTGCAGCATTCTATTTCCCAGGCAAAAACAAATAATAGTTGGCATCTCTGTTCCTTACTCTTTAGAAAGGTAGATGTCAAAGGAAAAAAAATATGTCTAAACCTGGACAAATGTAGGCTAGAAGTACAGATGATTTCAGTTAGTAGGAAGAGTTGGTATTAAATAAGGCAACTTTTGACATCAGGGGTAGTGAGTTGAACATAAAGGGAAGGAGGAGGGGACAGTGGAAAAAGCATGGATTTTGGAGATAGGCAGCTCAGAGTTTCTGCTTTGTCTTCACTACTTAGTAGCTATGAAAACATAAGTTATTGTGCCACTCCAAATATTTATTTCTTCATATTTCAATGCCAATAATAGCTTTTTATAAGTTATATTCTGTAAACGAGGGATAATTATGCCTAGTTAATTTTAATTTACTTGGTCTGTGGTGGGGCCTCGATAGTAGCATTTTTAAAACTCCTCAGGTGGAATTCCAATTAATACATGTACAAGGAAATAAAGAAATAGAAACTCATTATCAGACAAACACCACAGTAACAATTGTTTTATACAATACCTATTGATGGATGTTAAAGTTAGTGAGTAAAAGTTTGAAGGGAAATAGGATTTGCATAGATTCAAAGTATTAAGATACTTATTAACTATTAAGGGAAAAATAATAATTATAATAAAGACACCCAGAAGATTGGGCTTTAACCAAGTTATGAAAGTTAGTATCACCAGGAATAAGACATTGATATTATGAACCTTTTGATATAACATATTGAAAAGAATACATACTTCTATATTTATTTTGTTCTTACAAAAAATGTATTACTCTATTCTGATTACATCAAACAAAAACAAATTGGAAGAATATTCTATAAAATAACTGATTAGAACTCTTCAAAAGGATCAAGATTATAAAAGTCAAGGAAGGACTGAAGGGATATCATTGATCAGACAATATCGAGAGAAAATACTAATAATTAAATGCATTCCTGAGTTAAAAAAAAAGGACATAAACAATACAATTGGTAAAATTCTAATAGGGTCTGTAATTTAGTTAATAGTATTATAGCAGTGTTAATTTCCTAGTTTTGATAATTTTACTATGTAAGGGGCTAATGTTATATTATAGGAAACAGGGAAGAGATATATGAGCACTCTCTGTATTATTTTTGCAACTGAGGCTAAAATTAATTTAGAATAAAATGTTAAAAGAAAATGTCTCCAGTGGCTCTAATATGTAACCAAGATTAAGAACCTCTGGCTTGGAATGTAGCAAATTCTCAACAAATGATAGCTATTACCAAACCTGGCTAAATGTCATGCATGGCCAATCAGTTTTACTATTTGGGAAGCATGGTTCATTTTTTATGTTTGTCTAACCTGAATTTGTCTTTTCAGGTAGTGATAGTTGATTATATTCAAATAAAATGTAGTCTTGAAAAATATAATTAAAGGGACTTTTGAATGATTCAACTTTAAGAATTTTTTTGTAGGTAACAAAGAATAAGGGAACACTGCCCACTTCCTGTCATGCTTTAAGAATGTGTGTAACCTTCACCCCTATACCGCCTTTGTTTTAAAGTCTGAATTCTCTCATTCCTTGCTAATTTTGTGATTTTTGATGAACAGGATGGGGGGCCATATGGGAAAAAACACACAATAGTATCTGTTAGTCATTGGATGTTTTCTAGGGCAGAACAATTAACTTAGTTTGATTAATAAGGAAGGAAGGAAGAGAACTTAAGGAGGAAAACTTGTGTTTATTTTCCAGGCCCAAATTTAGATGTTCACATTGTTTCTCTTGAGTAGAAAATGTTAGGTAAAGTATAAACATTTTCTTCAGCATATATATCATTAACAAGAGTTTTAAATAATTACTTGGCTAGCCAAAACTGTTAATTTGTAAAGTTAGATAACTTGGAATAATAATTTCACTCGCTTTTTGAAAGAGAGTTTGAAGTTCTTACTTCTTTCAAAAGGATCTCCAAATAATAGACAAGTTGCTTTAGTGATAAAATGAAAATTGGAAATTTTAAATATTTTCATGGAAAATATTATCTCCCCCTCCCTATCCCAAGTGATAAAGACTTAACTTGAGTAGGCAAGGGGCTCGAAAGCCAGTAGTTTAGAAAGCCACAAATTGCTTAATATCTTTGTATTATTTTTCATCATCTGCAAATGAGGATATTAATAGTTATTTTCTCATAGTATTGATATAAGGGTCATACAATAATTTTTTAAGAAAGTGTCTAGCATAGTACTTGATACATGCTAAGTACTAAATATATGTTACCATTTTGTTGTTGTTGTTTTTCTAAGAAGAATTTTTTTAAAAGGAAAAATAAATCTACAGGTAGTTCTAGTACAATCCCTAGTTACTGGCCTGCACCTACGTATTTCAATCTCAGCTGGGTGTTTTTGACTAGTTATTAACATATGTTAGGATTTTAATGATTATTGCTGAATAAATTAATATAACCATGTTCTTGAAAATGTCCCTAACTCCTTTGCTTCCTATTTCTCCTCCATCTGGACCCTGCAATAATCAATATTTACTTGAGATCATATACCTACATTTTCCTTGGATATCCCTGAGCATCTTAATATTGATGGAGCAAGCTACAGGACGGGGCATTAAATTACCCTGCACCTCAATTGGACCCTTAGCACTACTCAGAAATTCTTTCCTCAGTAACTTTGGTTTCCAGCAAGATTAATTTCAAACTTTCTCTTCTCACGCCTCCCACCCTCTCATTCTTAGCTGAATATCTTATTTCATTTTTCACTCAGAAATTAGAAAACATGGAATGAATACTCCATCTGCCCAAAACAAAATCTAAAAACCTAAGTAATTTTCCCTCATCTCTGTTATGTTCCCACCTGTTACTGTGGAGGTAAGTCTCTCTACTAGTGCTCTGATTCTCAACTACCTTTTCTGATATATATGCATTTTCTGACATCCCCAGTGTTTCCCTCTTTCTTTGATTATTCCTATGCATATGTCTCAAAACTTCCTGTATTAAAAGAGAGACTTCCATTGATCTGGCATCCCCATCAACTATTGCTCCATGTATTCATTTTCTTTATTGCCCAACTTTGTGAATTATCAAGTCTTATTTTTTTATGTCTTATTTTCTATCTGTACTTCTTTTGGCCTTTTAAAATTTTTATTATTTTTTAATTAAAAAATTCTTTATTATAGAAAGTATTATATATGTCTCCCTTGTTCCCCCATTGCCCACGCCACTAACCCAGGCCTTATTGTCTGTATCCATGGGTTATACATACATGCATATAGTCCTTTGATTGACCTTTTCCCACCCATCCACCCCTGCCTCTGCAATTCCACAGTCTGTTTCATGCTTCTATCAGCTTTTCATCCCTTTTTACTTTGATTTCCACTTCTCCACTCCATTGAAGGTGATAGCTTTGTAGGTTGGTGGGTTCAGTTCAGTTCAGAAGAAGAGATGAATAAAATAGAAACAGCGGCATGAAAACATGGAACAGACTGAGGAATCTCAAAGCGGGGGGGCAGATAGGAAGAGATTAACCAAAGAACTTATACACATATATGCATTGCCCATGAACACACACACTTCAGGATGGTGAAGGCCTGAGGTAGGGCAGTAACCAGGTGGTAAGTAGAAAAGGGGGAAGAAAGGGGTCATCTGTAATATTCTCAACAATAAATATTCTTTTAAAGCCATTTGGCCATAAATCCGAGCCACAGTTTCTGGTTTAAATTCATCAGTAAAAGATAATTTGATTTTTAGTTCAGATTCCTATTGAGATCTTAGGAGAGAAAGAAAAGATGGTCATTTATTGGCTCCTTCAAACCCCAGCATCTTTATCAATTGACTACAAACATTGAAAAATAGACATGGACTAGAAATGGGGACTCAAAATAATCTGAAGATAAGGTTTTTTGAATGATTGTTTATTTGGCTTTAGTAAGTATAGATCATGTTGATTTGACCTTAGTTGGTCACAGCAGCTAAATATGGCTGATGTCTCAGAAGCAAGGATAATTTTGGTTAGATGAGGGCCTTGGTAAACACAGGCTGTATGGATAGGCTGGGGTAGCAGATACTGACCTGAGCTTGGCAGGTGCAACTTCTGCCTGAATGGCATAGTCAATGTGTGAATTAGATTATCTGGAAAATCATCTTTCACTTTAATAAATATTTGCCTCAAGACAAGCAGAGGTTTAACATATGGAGTGAGAGTAACTGGAGTTGAGGAATACAAGAAGTTGACAGAGAATGTGTCAGATGACAGACAAAAATGGAGAACCAGACCCTGAGTCAAAATAACAGTTTCTAAATTTGGTTGGAATTTTTTTATAGAAAAAGATCAAGAAATGTTTTGTAAAATTTTGAATTACTTCCATGAAAAACATCAAGGATATTTTCAAAGAATTTTGGTGTTTAAAATATATTTGGAAAATTTACTCAAATAAATTGCAGGAATCATCTCAATCTTAATGGATACTGTTTACTCAGTCTCAAATCCATATGGAATACAGTCACTTTCCACCATTCACCCTGCTTCCACCACAGTCTCAGGCATCATCACCTAGTAGTTTCCTGGTCTCTCTCTTAGGTTTGCCCCTCTGGAATCCATTCCATTACACAGCAGCCAGGATGACCTTTTACAAATGTAAATCAAATCATACCACTCTCCTGCTTAAAATCCTACAGTGTTTCCCATAGCAATTAAGTTAAAATCCATATTACCATGATTTACAGGGACCCTACATAATCCAGTTCCAATCATCATTAGTATCTTTCCTCCTTACGTTATGGTTCAGTTACAATTCCAGATCATTCTTCTTTAAGAGATTTTGCCTATTTATTCCTCTTCTTCTCCCTTTCTCCATCACTCCTTAGTTCAAATATCATCTCAGAAAGGTATTTTCTAACATTGTTAACTAAAGCAGTACCCAATCTCATCCTCTTACCTTGTCACTTTCTAAGCCATGACTTTGTTTTCTTAATTCCATAACATTTAACATGCTCTGAAATTATCCTGTTTATGTATTTGTTTAGTGCATACTTTGTCTCAGCAGAATGAAAGCTGAATGAAGACAGGGACTTTGGTTCATAGTTATATCCCCAATATGTAGGGCTGGTTATTAAGTTATTTGCCTCTCAACATCAAATTCATCTTTCTTTTTTGAAAATTTATTTTTTATTAGATTTATTGGGATAACATTGGTTAATAAAACTGTATAGTTTCAAATGTACAATTTTATGACACATCATCTGTATATTGCATTGTGTGCCCACCACTCAAAGTCAAATCTCTTTCTTTCACCATATAGTTGATGTCCTTTACACCTCTTTACCCCTGTTTTTCTCTGGTAACCACCATGTTGTTGTTTGCCTCTATGAGTTTTTGTTTGATTGCATGTCTTGTTTGCTCAATTTTTGCTATTGATTTTCTATTCCATATGAATGAAATCATATGGTGCTGACTTTCTGTCCAACTATCTCACATGGCATGATACTCTCAAGATCCATCCCTGTTGTTGCAAATGGCAGTATTTCACCTTTTCTTATGGCTGCAAACTCATCTTTCTACATTCTGCTCTTTGTAGCTGGGGCTGGGACCATGCAAATCAGATCTCTCCCTCAGAGTTGGATCCCTTTTGGGCTTTGCCTATTGGGGGCAATAGAAGGAAACTGCAAGATTGAGGAAGAAAAAGACTTCTTCCTGTTGTTCTGTTGCTCTTATTGGTATCATTGCAGTAGTATTTCTTCACCTTGCAGCGACAGTTGATTCCATGACAACTGGCTCTAATTTGCATATATTCACAGTGCCAGAACCAGACTCATCATTCCCTCTCACACACACCAACATCCTTCTCAAAACACTGAGTTTCCACTCCATGGGGGTCTTCTTTCAAGCCTATAATCCAGTATTGTCCAATAGAAGGAAAATACAAGTCATATAGCATTTTAGGTTTTCTAATAGTCACATTATAAAAGTTAAAAAGAAATAGGCAAAATAAGCATGTTATTTACCCCAAATGTATAAAAATATTGCCATTTTATAATGTAATCAATATAAAATTATTATGAGATATTTTACCTTTATTTTTTATAATTCATAATTGAATCTGGTATTTTCACAATTTTAGTGTATCTCAATTTAGAGTAGTAATATTTCAAATGCTCAAAAGCCAAATGTGACTGGTGACTACCGTGTTGGGCAATGTAGCTCTAACTTTAATATTCCCAACATCTCCCCTTGTTTTCTAGGCCTCCAGGAGGCAGATGCTTTCTGCTGTTACTACCTCCATGTTTCCAGGTTTGTAATACCTGATGAATAGATCCTCTTTATTAAACTAACTAACTTGCTTTCTATTTCTTAATTGAATCATATCCAATACTTTTATCCAATAAATAAATGGCGTTACTGGAAAGATGAGATGTCTATATTTTAAAGTATTACACAGGCAATATGGTTTAATCATTCATTTGAAAGTTAAGAGAACTGAGTACTCCTGAAGAAACAGCACTGCAGCATGGATATCTGCTCACCCAGGAGCTGGGAAAGTTAGAGCAGTCCAATTTTGTCACTTTTCTCTCTACTCTCTATTATGCCTCACATCACAAAGAGATACTACTATTATCTGATGGATCTGGGCCAAGGTTTTCACAAACTGTGAGATGGCTTTTGGAATTATCTATGTATAAAACCAAAATAACCTTTCCTCTAACAATTTAGATGAATTTTGAAATGTTTACTTACCCTTTGTAGGCTCCATTGTCAGCTACAACCATGTAAACCTTAGGTGATTTAGTTTAAAAAACAAACAAACAGATAAACATAAACACACAAAAAAATACCTAACCATTTGCTTGATTCTGGAAGTCTGAAAAACAATTTAATTTTTTTCAAGTTCTTAAATAAATTCTGCCAAATCACTTTTTGTGTGTGCAAATACAGCTTTGTTAGTTAGTGTATATCCTATTAGGAATTCTGAATATGAGTAAAATATTTCTTTTTGGTATATGTCAAGAGGCTAGACAATATCTCCAGGGAGCTGAAATCATGGGCCAGTTCTGCTTTCATAAAAATCAAGGTAACAATTCTTGCCTTTAAAATAAATTGGGGACTACCCATTTATGCATTCATTGGTTGCCTCTTATATGAATATCAACTGGAGATCTACCGAAACCTTGGGGCACCGGGACAGTGCTCTAACCAACTGAGCTACCTGATGTGTTCTCTCTCTCTCTCTCTCTCTCTCTCTCTCTCTCTCTCTCTCTCATCTCTCTAAAAAAAAAAAAACCAAAACACACAAAATAAATTGGGGACTAAAGGACTCTCCTCCTAACTCCTGTAATAGATTCTAGGAATTTCATTCCCTATTGTTTTATCATCTCTGGGCTTCTCTCTTAACCTCTCTCTGTTCTTTGTCCTCTTTTTTTATCCCCTCATTCCCGGGTATTCTACTGCTGTTTTCTTTGTATTCTTCACTTGAAATTATCATTCCTTTGCTGCCAAAAGGATGTGCTTTCTTTAATGGTTGAGGAGCATGCACAAGTCAACACATATGAAGAAAGTTTTTTTGTGTATTTTTGTTGTTGTTGGCAACCTTTCCTACTTCCTACTCTGTTGCATCTGATCTCTCATCTTTCCCGTAGACCTGCTTCAATTTATATTTCTCTTTATAACTTTCGGTAATTTTCCATTTCTTTTGCAATTTTCCATTTTCCCCTCCCACTAATATAAATTTTCCGCACTAAAATCAAGACTTTTCTCTTCAAGGCAGTGTGTGAACTTTAGTTAATCCTCAGCATATGCTCTTTTATTACCACTGCTATATATGGCAAGAAGGAGATTGAGACTTTCCAAGCTCCCAGAGAGGTCAATTTGGTGTCTGAACTAGAAGTCTGATAGGACTTATGCTTAGTTCTTTATTAAGACTAGGAGATAAAGGCTCCGTCTCTCTCACACAATAGTTCTCTGGATTTAGACAATGCCCTTTTCCTGAGGATCCAAAAGCATCTGAGCATAATTTGCTGCAGCAGCTTCACACTGTCCAAGGAAACTAATGCTTGCCAACATACATGTTTGCTAAGTGCAATCAGAATACGTCAAATAGGATTTAGTCAATGGGACCAAAACAAATATAATTGTCTCCCTCTTCCTTCCTTTAGTTTTTATTTGGACCTTGCAGGGAGTGTGTGTTTATAAGAGAACTCTGCTTGTGTGCTTACTGCAGGCAGATGCTTTTTCCTTGGCAGAGCTTCATGGTATGCAAATCAGTAGCTCTGGGAGATACAAATCTCACAGGCTGAATGGATATTTTGTGGGCCAAAGGGCATTTACAAATTAATTGCAAAGCTGCCCTGTGACACTGTTGTGAAGTAGGTTAGCAACTTGCCCAAAGTCACATTGCTTATGAATGCCGGGCCTGAGAGAAGAGTACCTTTACAGGAAGTCCTCCCATCACTCCCCGCTTGGCCTCTGATTTCTCCCTACTGATGAGTCATACAAACTGACATGCTACCAGAATTGTTCCAGTTGCAACTGGCAGCAGTAAATGCATTGAAAGGGATGCAGCCTCTTACCCATCACCTAACTCTGTTGTTGAGTGGGGGTAGGCTGTTCTGATTCCATAGAAGGCTGAATTTCCTTTGGTAAAGGGTACACGGGAGACTGTTCAGCTGTCTTCAGTTAAACAAGTTAAAGCTCTGCTTCTTTTATGAGTGTTACAGGCCTAAGGCTGTGAGCTCATTGTGTAGAACTGCTGAATTGCAAAGCAAGTGATGAGAAATTTCTCTACCCCTTACTGTACCCCAGGCATCTGTGTTAGCTTCCTATGGCTGCTGAAGTAAGTTACTACAAACTTGGTGTCTTAAAATAAGAGAAATTTCTTCTCTCACAATTCTGGAAGCCTGAAGTCCAATATCAGTATCACTGGGCTGAAATAAAGATGTTGGAAGGCTATTTCCTTCTGAAAGCTTTAGGGGATAATCTGTTCCTTACCCCTTCCAGCTTCTGGTGACTCAGGGTTTCTTGGCTTGTGGCCACACCACTGTATTCTCTGTCTTTGTGGTCACATCACATTTACCTCCTCTGTAGTAAATATTTCTATATAAGGTCACTTCTGATTGCATTTAGAGCCCAGTGTGATAACCCAGGATCAGATTTCCATCTCAAGATCTTTAACTTAATCACATCCGCAAAAATGCTTTTTCCACAAAAGGTAAAATTTACAGGGGTCCTTATTTGTTTAAGGTAGGCTGTTAGATCAGGGTGGGTAATTGTCTAATTTCTAATCTCTCAAACAATTCTTTCTTTTATTTTATTTTAGTTTCATCTTAAACAATTAAGGCACTTTTTTATTTTTCTTTAGGGATGTAGTGCCAACAAACACTAGCAGATTAAAAATATCCCTTGTGTTGTGTTGTAATGGTTGGAAAATTTTCTGGTTTGGCCATATATATTCTGGTCTTTAGTCAAGGCCTATAATGTTTGGTTATTATTTTTCCCAGATCAAACCCATCAACATGCATTTACTAGGTTTGTACTTTTGACCATTCAGAGATGGAACCATAATTGAATGAAGTTCCTTCGAGTGGTAGATGAGTTAGTTTATTATGTGGCATTTTATTTATGAACAACCCTCTTACTTCTTTTCTTTTCTTGTTACATATGATATATTTAGTACCCCCTGGCATCCATAACTTCTCAGAAGTCTAAATTATTTTCATTTGGAGACTTATCAGTGTGGTATGTTTAGATTTTCACCGTTATATTCTCTGCTCAAGACACAAAGTCTTTTTTTTGCCTCATGGTTGATATAGTAGAAAGCAGACCAGATGATACTTGGAACATTTTGAAATTTGATTACATTTATCTTTGGCTGAGAAATATCTTAATAGGGAATGAACCATCCTATATAAATTTAATGCAAATGCAAAATGAATTTTAATCTATTCTCAGATTTTGGAAGATAAAATTCCAATAGTTTTATTTGAATAGTGGGTTCAAAGAAAAAAGTCATAGCGTGTAAACTCATATGGGATAATAATAATGAAAACTCTTTGTTTTGAGCAGAAACTGGAACACTAAATTTAGAAACACATCAAGTTCATGGAGGCATTTATGGTTGGTTTATAAGCTACTTGTAATTTATATGGGGAATAACTTTGGTCATTGTTCTTCTCTTTTCTGGTATTTTTAATTCAATATCTTGGATGTAATGTTTCATATTCTACTTCCCTAGAGTAGTAAAAAGTTATATTAATTAGACAGAAAGTTTCATTTTTCCCTATTGTTAGCCCATCAATATAGATAAGTGCAGCCCACACAGTTGTCTTGAATGACTTCATAGGATATTCAATTACCATTAGTGCTTAGGTTTCATAGATTGTGTTTAAAAAAACAAATGCCCAGCAGGCATGGCTCAGTGATTGAATGTTGACCTTTGAACCATGAGGTCATAGTTTGATTCCCAGTCAAGGGTGCCTCAGTTGGGGGCTAGATCCCAAGTGTGGGATGTGCAAGAGGCAGCCTATCTATGATTCTCTCTCATCATTGATGCTACTTTCTCTCTCTCTCTCTCTCTCTCTCTCTCTCTCTCTCTCTCTCTCTTTTCCTCCCTGTAATGAATAAAATTGTACTTTAAAAAAGACCACAAACGAACAAAAAAAACAACCAAAGACCAAACAAACCAACAAACAAAACATGGTACAATGAACCTGGAGAAGAATTTCTTCCTTTTTAAATTCCCATAACCACAAATGAAATCCTGTTACAGCTTTTCCACCTTACTATTATTTAAGTTTATCCAACCTTTCCACATCAGTACTGCTCTCTTGGGTTAGGCCCTCATCACCTTTGCCTGAGGTTATTGGAACAATCTCCAGACTGTCTCTAGTTTTGTCTTTCCACACTATTATCCTATGATCTTTCTAAAATCCAACTTATGTAATTAAAACTCTTCAGTAAATCCTCAGCCTACAGGATAAACTCCTAATTTTCTAACTTGTCCTATCAGACTTTTCATGATCTTACTGTTTATCTTCTCAGCCTCATGGCCTTACATTTCTTTCATCACAGTCTATATTATAAGACACTGAAATGTTTGAAAACCCCTTCCAAATATGCATTTTCTTGCTTTTGCAGATGTTCTTCCTTCAGATGAGAAAAGCCTGTCTCTTTTCTCTGATTCCTTCCCCATTAATCTGCCATCCTCTTTTGCTAGTTTAACTCAGTTTAGCAGTGATCTCCAACTGGAAGTCCTCGCTAAAGCCCTCTTTCTGAAATCAGATTATTTTTTCTTTTCACCTGCTTCTTTAAGTTGGCCCTTATCACACCATTGATTTTTACAAATTTAAAAAAATACATTTTTATTGATTTCAAGGAGGAAGGGAGAGGGAGAGATAGAAACATCAATGATGAAAAAGGAAAAAAAAAATCATTGATCGGCCACTTCCTGGAGCCTGCAACCTGGGCATGTGCCCTTACTGGGAATTGAACAGTGACCTTCTGGTTTCATAGGTCAATGCTCAACTCCTGAGCTATGCTGGCAAGGCTATTGTTGATTTTTAATCTGCCAGCTAAGCTTCAAGGCAAGGAATGCATTTTGTTAATTTTATATTCATATATAGGCATGTAATAAAAAATTATTGACCAAATGAAGAGTCCTAGTCAAATAGGTTTGTCAAGAAAATGAAAACAGACAAGGAAAAGACAAAAAAGATGCTGAGTAGAAATGCTATCAGTTACATTACACATTTGCCATCACTGAGAAGAACCTTAATTTTCTTTGCTCTGCCTTCTTCTCCAAAGAAAAAGGGGCTAAAGGAGAAATTTGCAGAATAAAACTTCTTATATTCTTAAAATTTACTTATATAGAATTCTAAATTACTCTTAATAAATGCTTATCTGTTATCACTCAAGCTCTTCTTTCAGCCTTTATATTATTGAACCATAATGGTTTTATTTTTTAAAAGTATTTAAGTATTCTTACATATTTTCCCTAAGAAGTTTTGAAGGGCCTTTGTCATCAAAGAAAACAAAATTTTTGGAATGTTCTATTTCATGAGTGTCACCATAACCATGAAATGAGACTGCCTGGAGAGAAGGGAGCAACCAGACAGCATATTAGAAGGACATTGTACTCTTTAAGTGACAGAAAAGTATCAAATACTTTATAAATGTAGTTGAAATTGTCCAACCTTTTTTTTTAAATATATTTTATTGATTTTTTTACAGAGAGGAAGGGAGAAGGATAGAGAGCTAGAAACATTGATGACAGAGAAACATCCATCAGCTGCCTTCTGCACATCCCCTACAGGAGATATGCACGCAACCAGAATTCATGCCCTTGACCGGAATCGAACCGGGGACCTTTCAGTCTGCAGGCTGACGCTCCATCCACTGAGCCAAACTGGACCTGGCAAAATTGTCCATTCTTTATATAGTTGCTCTTTTTTTAATTGAAGGCTTTTTCTAACTTGCATAACTTCACAGGCCTTAAGCCAAAGGGAAGAAATTTAAATATTTAATAAAACATGTGTGGTTTTATTCCCTAAAGGATTTATTTTTACTCCTAAAACTTAAAATACAATTTAGAATGAACATCTAGGTATTTAAGTTTCTGAAGGTCTAGTAAAAGAAAGTAATTAGCAAGAAGACAGAGGAATAGATGCTCAACCTTCTGTTTACTCTACCCTGTAGACCAATTGGACATTTCTCAATGAATCTTTTGTTGAGAAACATCATATGCAAAATACTGAATTTGTTTTTTTCTTTCCCTCCCTCCCTCCCCTCCCTCTCTCCCTCCCCTCCCTCTTTCCCTCCTTCTCTCTCTCTCTCTTTCTTTCTTTCTTTCTTTCTTTCTTTCTTTCTTTCTTTCATTATCTTTGCTTTCTTTTCTTTTATTTTTATTTCTTCATTTACTGAATGCTACTTCCAGACATGGAGACTCATGCCTACTCTTAAGGAACTTAGTGTTAATATGGGAAAAAATAAAATAAATTACTATTAAAAGGCAGTTTCATAAATGTAATGTTAGAGATATTCATGGATGTTATATAAAGAGTCTTCTATTTTGCCTGGGCCCATTAATGGGATGAAAAGAAATGATTATGATTAGGAAATACTATTTGGAGGAAAAAAGGCATAACCTGTTATTTTGAAACATAGATAACATATAGGGAATATAAGTGGGAAATAGAAACAGAAGAAAGCAGGCAAATACAGTATTTAAATATGAGGATGAAGAGCAAAGAGTACTCAAACACCTGCAAATAGTTGGTATACCTAAAATTAGAACTTGCATGAGAGTTAGGCAGGGATTGGTGGAGCTGTGACAGATGGGACACAAAGTTGGAAAATAGGCAGGGTCAGATGTAGAAGAGTTTGTACAGGTCAAAATATATTTTTAAGTAGTACTTAGATTAATTGCTAGACACTGTCAATACACAAATAAATTAGAAAAGTTCCTGCAATAAAAGAATCCCAATTTAGTAGGGTAGAAAGCCATGACAACAAAAATTGCAATAAATTCAATACTGACAGTATTTTATCATTTGGATATATCCTGGAGATGACTGGGAGCATATGGAGAAGAGAGTATGATTACATTGCATTTTAATATCTCTCCACATTGTAAAGAATGAAATGGAAGGTTGTAAAGTCAGAGATTAAGCCATCATTTAGGAGATTCTACTGCACTGGTTTAGAAGAGACATGAAGAAAATACCAATGGGGATGGGCAAGTGGAGTTAGAGTTGTATTGCTTTCAGTAGATAGAATTGAAAATTGATGGTACTTGAGGATTAGTTGACTGTTAGGGTAAAAGGGAATATTGGAGAAGGTAACTCCCAAATTCCTGAATTAGAATATAGAGCACAATTTCTGTTCTTTTTACTCTGGTAGAAGTTTGACTTTTGCAGGGGAATGGTGGAAAGGAAGCTCCTTCCTCTCTGATTCCTTTGAAGAAGAGGATTGGTTGTTCAGCTTGATTAGAGTTTGATACTCATTGAGCAATGATATATTATGGGGTGGAGTTACTATCTTCCAACTCAAGAAACAAGTAGAAGACCTTCTCTTTTATGTCTGTTCTTTGGGCAAGGGTTCTCCTCTGTATCCTGATTCCATCTGAGTGTGGAATTGCCCTTATTGCTGGTTGGGAAGTTGATTCAGGATCTGCCTGGTGGACATACAACACCTTTTCACATCTCACTCAGTTCTCTTGATAAATCTCTAGTATAGTGCCCCGAAGCTTACTTTTTGTGTTACTCATCACCAGTTATTAATCAAGCTGGCATTTTGGCCCCCTTTGCCTTTGGTTTTTGCTGCATTCTCTAAGGCCCAGAAACTTGGAGCAAAATCTTGGGTGATTGAGTGCTCTTCAGCCAGATAGAAAAACACAGAGTTAACAGTTGTATCCCTCTGAGTCTTTTCTTTATCTTTCTTTTCCTTCCTCAGGTGATGGGGTAACATCCACCTTAACCCAGGCTCTAAAGCTTAATCATCATCTGTAATTTTTTCTTCTCTCTCATCACTAAGTTTCAGCAATTTCATCTTTGAAATGACACTTGAGTCCATCACTTCCTTTCTATCACAGTTCTGATTCAGACTCCCATTATTTCTAACTCAGATGACTGCAGAAGCTTTGTAATCAGTCTTTGTATTTCCAGTTTCCTCTCACTGCTTTCAGAGTTTCTTTTAGTGTGTACATATCACTCTGATGTTTAAATATTCAAATTCAGTATTGCTTACAAGAACCACCTTCTACAATGTAATGGCAATCTATACATGGTGTGGTGCAAAGGAAACTGTTTTGATGACAGAAGATTTGGGTTTACCCCTGGCTGGGTTTAATCATCCTTGTAACCTTACAAGTTACACTAGCTACTTTTTGTTTCTTCATCTTTAAAATAGGGGAGTGGAATTTGATGTTTTTACAGGTCCTATCCAGGTGTACATTTCTTTGTTTTTACTAGAAATAATAAGTTATTATAATAAATTTGTAGTATCAAAGGTCAATATTTGAAGATTACTTATATTTTTATATACCATCACCTAGTAACTAATGAAGTGGAATATTTTATTAGGTCCTAGTTAGAATATTAATTTTTAAAAGGTTACCTTTATAATAGCATTAAGCAATGAAATACCTAGAATTATTTTTATTTTTTATTTTTATTTTTTTAATTAATTAGTTATGTTTCTTTTCCTTATTGCCATCCCCAGTACATACCCTCACCCATTTTCCTCCCCCTCCTAATGCCTTGTATCCACTGGCTATGCCTATACACATGCATACAAGTCCTTCCGTTGATCTCTTACAGGACCTCCCCGCCCCGAACCTCCCCTGCCTTCCCACTGTAGCATGACAGTCTGTTCATTGCTTCTTTCCCTCTACATCTGCTTCTGCACCAACCCTCTGATTCTTGTCTTTAAAAACATCTTGCCCCTGTAGGCTAGAAATAAACCCACAAGGGCAAAAAAATATTTGAGACCCAATTTCAATGTCCAATAGCTTTGAGTCCCAGTTTCAATGTCAAGCAGTTCCTTAAGTGTACACATCATCAACGGTATCTGGATAGTGGACAAATGGTGGCGATGCTGGTCTGACCCTCTCTGATTTGGTCCTAGGCTTCCTGTAGCAATGCACAGCTGCTAACTGCTCGCATGGCAAGGTGTCGTCAGCGTCTTCCATCTCTGGACTGTTTCTCCTCTTGTCTTTGTGGTTTGGAGCAGACCTGTCAGTTCCTCTCTGTTGAAGGAGTCCACTTGGTCTTGGAGTTGTTTTCTGAAAGTATATGAACATATTCTCAACAAAAGTTAATAAAGGAATCTTTTCTATAAAATTTACTTGGGGTCCTTTTTACTTTTGCCTACCCGGTGTTCCTTTGGCTTATTTTGACACCATGTGGGATTTTCATGGGTGTCTTGCTATTAGTATTTACTACAAATGAAAATTAATTTTCTAAAGTGAAAATTTTCTAGATGTAATTTTCTTAACCAGATATTTTTTCTTATATGATATTATCCTCCTCTCCCCACCCCCTTTTTTTGATTAATGGAGCATTTGGTAAAAATTTTTAATGCAATCTTGATAACTTTAAATTTTAATTTTTTTTGCATACAAATATGCCTATTTTATGTTTATTGCTTGTTAAGCAATTTTACCATGAGATGAGCTATTAATAGAAATTTTAATTAATACTTTAGAAACAGTTTTTAGTCCAGTACACTTAAATTTTTTGGGTGTTCACTTATTTCAGTTCGCCAATTTAAATTAATCTGAAAGCTTGATAACTCTTTTACGTCAAATTTAATACTCTACCAACAATCTTAGATTACCCTGTATATATTAGTGGAAAGGTTTATTTGCATTGAGTAGGCAGTGAGCATTTCTAGTGCTAGGCTGAATTTAGATATAGGGCAGCTGCTGTCGGCATGTTTCTATCTGTTACCTGGGTCCCGATCTGTGCTGAGCATGGAAAGTGAGGTATCCATGGGGGCAGGAGACCTCCCTCAGAAGGGGTGAAGGTTCAGACCCCTGCAAGGTTGCCGGGGGGGTAATGAGGGTCTGTGCCCTACCTTTATTGACCCCCAAGTTCTCTCCTGATGGCCCCTCTATGACTGTGCCTGTCTTAGGTTGTTCCTTCCCTGAGGAATCTTACCCGTCTCTGGCTAACCAGTCATCCTCCGGGGCCAAGCAAGGTGTTGTGAAGTTCAGTTCTGTCTCCATGGTATCTTATCCTTTTAAATGTGCTAAATCTGGAGGCAGAAAATACAAAATATTTCTGGAGAATTAAAAAAAAGCTACATAAATGGAAAGACAGTCTATGTTTATAGATTAGAAAACTCTATATTATAAAACTGAGAAATTTCTTCAGAATTATTTATGCTCTTAAACATCCACTCAAAATTCCACAATTGGGCAGGGCAACTTGGTCACTACCCTTGGTTATATATTTTTGTACTTGTCTTATGAAATCACTAACAATATGTGTGTACTTTATAACCCTCCAATGATGATTAAATAACTTCCTTAGTTTTAAAAAATTATTTGTGATAAAGTAAGCTTTTCTCATGGAGATAGAAAATGCCTTGGTCACTATACTTTGTCTAAGCTCTTTTTTTTTTTTGATGCTGAAGATGCAAAAGTATACATGGGCCTGAGAAAAAGTCAAAATTAGTTAACAGACTCTTGGGAAGGACAAACGGAAAAGACTTGTTGCAGTTCCACATTTCTTGGTGGCCACTTTTCTACTCTCCTACTAGTCTCATATTTTATAAATAACTCTGGATTTACAACAGGATACTTATAGTACCATAAATACACTCTGCATTTTCCTGTGTACTGTTGTCTTTATTATCACTTTTAAAAATATATATATTTTATTGATTTTTTACAAAGAAGAAAGGAGAGGGATAGTCAGAAACATCGATGAGAGTTAGACATCCATCAGCTACCTCTTGCACGCCCCCTACTGGGAATGTGCCGGCAACCAAGGTACATGGTCTTGACCAGAATCGAACCTGGGACCTTTCAGTCTGCAGACCAATGCTCTATCCACTGAGCAAAACCGGTTTTGGCCGTTATCACATTTTTGTTAAAGATTTCCTTTCCTATATTTCACTGATTTCCCCTGTTGAAGTCCTACTCTTTTAAACTCCCAGACCAAATCCAACTTTTACTACCAACTCTCTCATGATTCACTTCAGTTGGAATTAATCATTCCTTTGTAGGTGTTCTCAGAGTACTCTGTTTATAAATCATTTAAAGGGTCCTGCAATTATCTAAGTATCTATTTCCCTCACCACAAAAGACTTTAAACTCCTTAATGGGAAAGGTGTGCACATATTTTTATTTGGATCTCTTCATCCTTGGATGTTACACATCGCAATGTCTCAGTTGATAAATGTTGCTTAATTGAGTGGACATGACAAATATGTTATTCATTGAAGAGTGCTGTATTTCATTGTGATCACTTTGGGGGCTCTTATTCATTAGATTTGAATAACAAATTTCCACATGGATTTTGGAAGTTTTAAAAAAATCATATTCATTCTCAAGGGACAAATACTTATTAAGCAAATATATTCTCATCTTTAAATTCAATTCCAAAACAAACCATCAGAAAGATCCAGTGCCATGGAAGAATGCTTAGATTAAATATAATCTCTCACAGTAAAACTAATGAACAACACTATCTGGGTTGTATGTTTTTGTACTTGCTTTATGGAATCACTAACAATATGTGTGTATGTTATAACCCTCCGATGGTGAGTAAATAACTTCCTTATTTTTACAAAATCATTTGTAATAAAATAACCTATTCTCATGGAGGTAGACAATTCTTGGTCACTCCACTTTGCCTAAGCTCTTTTTTTGACGTTGAAGATGCTGGCCATGTTGATGATTCTTTACTCTAAACACTCATCATGTTAGCTTACAAATCTCTAATTTTCTTGGTAGGCAGAGGAGAGTGATTAATTGCTGCCTATTCAAAAAGTCAGTTGAGAGAAAGAAAAAGACAGCAGCCTAGTGTGGGACTGTGTTCTCCTGTTTTCGGCTGGAGATGCTCATGGGGCACATGTCTGATTTAGGCTCTTCAGATGTGGAGATAAGAATCTCAGCTAATTGTATCTTTAGAAGAGGATAAACCCCTTGGGCCTTTCTCTGAGTTTCAGCAGAAAGGTTCAGTATCATAGATGATGCTTGTCATCTGAAATTGTCCTGTCACAATCTGAGTAATCTTTCCATTTAGGAGCCTCCTGCAGCAGCTGAACTGGGGCAGAGTACTCTGGTCCTCTGGAGTCCATAGCATCTTGGACTGTGTAACACTGGAGGCGAGGAAGAGGTTAGAGAAACTCTTCTTATGTCTTTGCAACTAATTCATTTAGTAGAACTCATGATATTTAAAAATATCCTTACTACTTGCTCTGTCTTGTTCTTAATCCATCTCAACCCACTATGACATGAAAATGCAGTTGCTTTCAGGAGCTGCTTAAGTAATCCTACAGTGTCTAATAATGTCCTGTGTTCAGTGTCTCTTCCCAGAATGCTGCTTCTTCAGCTCTGTGACCTGATTTGAGCAAATGCCATGCTTTTTGATGTATGGATAATTTTAAAGAAGAAAGAAAGAGAGAGAGAGAGAAAGAGAGAGAGAGAGAGAGAGAGAGAGAGAGAGAGAGAGAGAGAGAGAGAGAGAGAAAAGGAAGGAAGGAAGGAACTCTTGAAAGTTTTTATTTTAAATGAGAGAAATGATACAATATCAAGATTTTGATATGCAAATGAACCAAAACAAACTGCTTTAAAGTGCTTGTCATGCACAGTGTTATTTAATGAGACACAGTTATCTTAGTTATTTGAACTGCTTAGCAATCATTGTTAGCATCTGGTGAGAGTCTGCCAAGTTTTACAGCTAATTTTCACACACATAGAACTGCACCTCGGTTACAAGACAGAATACATGCACTTGCTCATTTCCTCAAATAGAGTTCTTTTTTTTCCTTTCTGCATCAAATTAAATAAATTTTCAGTGGTCACTCCCTAATTCAGGAACTAGTGCTTTATGCCAAAGCCTGTCTATAGCCCTATATTTAAATATTGAGAAAAAGTTTATATAAGAACCCAAGAAAGCTGGCTTGAGAAGGAATTTTGTAAATGGTGTGTAGGTGAGAAAAATAA